>CM043021.1:42956999-43084410 GCA_023690525.1 Holotrichia oblita
AAGAGTAGATGGTTGTAGCAAGCTATTTAGAAATTTAGAGCAAGTAGTCCTAGAATATCCAGATGTTTTCACAGGATTAGGTCAGTATCCTAAAAAACACACAATAACACTGAAAGAAGATGCAATACCGCATGTTCAAATAAGTAAACGAATGCCATAGGCATTACACAGTCGTTTAAGAGACAAGTTAAGAGAATTAGAGCAGCAAGGAATAATACAAAAAGTTGACAAACCTACTGATTGGTTACATCCTCTAGTCATAGTGGAAAAGCCAAACAAAGATTTGAGATTATGTTTGAACCCAAAGTATTTGAATAGTGCAATCAAACGCGAGCATTTCACAATTCCAACTGCAGAAGAAATTGCTAGCAAATTATGTAATAAAGCGTATTTTACAGTTTTAGATATGAAAGATGGGTACTTCCAGATAGGAATTGATCAGCAAAGTGCAGATTATTGTACATTTGGAACACCTTTTGGCAGGTATCAATTTATGAGGTTGCCCTTTGGCATCAGCTCCGCTCCGGAAGTATTCCAAAAAATAAATTATGAAATTTTTGGGGACATAGAAGGAGTCCAAGTTTATTTTGATGACTTGATTATTTCAGGTTCTACGGAATTAGAGCATGATATGAATGTGAGAAAAGTCTTAGATAGGGCTGTAAAGTATAATATGAAATTTCATAAATCCAAATTGCAATTTAAATCACAGAAAGTTAAATTTATGGGTCAAAATTTTAGTAGTCGAGGAATTGAGCCTAGTCAAACACATGTTAAAGCTATTATTGATATGCCCAAGCCGCAAAGTAAAAATGATGTATTAAGGTTATTGGGAATGGGAAAATTTTTAGAAAACATATTCCAAATATGTCAAAAGTCACTTCTCCTTTGAGGAACTTAACTAGACAAGATGTTGAATTTATCTGGTCAGCAGAACATGATAATGCGCTAAAACAAGTTAAACATTTATTAACAAATGCTCCAATACTATCATTTTTTAATCCTACAGAACAAGTAGAAATTGAAACAGATGCAAGTAAAGATGGGTTAGGGGCATGTCTACTGCAAAACGGACACCCTATTGCATTCGCGTCACGTAGTTTAAACAAACAAGAAGTAAAATATGCTCAAATAGAAAAAGAAATGAACGCGATTGTGTTTGCGTGTCATAAATTTCATTATTATATATACGGAATTAGAAATATAACTTTACATACAGATCATAAACCGTTAGAGGCTATATTTAAGAAATACATACAATCAGTATCCCCTAGATTGCAAAGAATGTTGATGAAAGTACAAAACTATGACATATCTGTTAAGTACAAGCCAGGTAAATACTTATATATTGCGGACACACTTTCACGAGCCTTTCTTAACAACAAAGAAACACCCGATAGTAACATTGATTATGCTGTACACGCGTTTATAAATTACCTTCCAATGTCAAATGAAAGGAAAAATCAGATTAGACAAGAAATGCAAAATGATGAGCAATTGCAAGCGATAATACAGTTTACTCAAAAAGGTTGGCCTAAAAAACAAAAAATTCCAGAAAGTGTCAAACACTATTATAAACTGAAAAATGACATATTTATTTGTGATGACTTACTGTTTCTCAAAAATAAATTAATTGTACCAGTAGCTTTAAGAAAACAAATGTTGGAAAAATTACATGAAGGTCACATGTCTATCGAGAAAACAAAAAATAGAGCAAGACAAATCTTTTATTGGCCCCGTTTGGCAACAGATATAGAAGTCTTTATAAAAAAATGTAAAATATGTGAGCGCTATGCGAGAAAGAATTGCAAAGAAACTCTCAAATCGTATGAATTACCTAACAGACCGTGGGAAAAGAGTTGGTGCGGATATATTCTCATACGGCAATAATTCATATCTAGTTATGATGGACGCATATTCGAACTGGCTCGAAATCAAATCATTAAGAAATAAATCGGCAATAGAAATAGTTACAAAACTAAAATCAATATTTTCAAAATTTGGTTGCCCAGATACATTAATATGTGACAATGTCCCTTTCAATAGTTTTCTTATGAAACAATTTGCTATTGACTGGAACTTTGAAATTGTTTTGAGAAGTCCTAATTATCCACGATCAAACGGATTAGCGGAAAAAGCCGTAGGAATAGCTAAAAACATGATAAAAAAGTCATTAGACGAGGGGAAGGACGTGTATGAGTCCTTAATGCAATACAGAAACTCGCCATTAAAATATATTGGTTATTCTCCAGCGCAGTTATTAATGAATCGACTATGTAAAACGAAAGTTCCTATATCTGTTGAACTATTAAAACCAGCTTTATGTGAAAATGTAAAGAAAAGTTAGCTATTAGACAGTCACAAAATACTAAATGCTACAATCAGCATACCAAAAACCTCGTAGAATTAAGACCTAATGAAAATGTTACGATTTATAACCATGTCAATAAAACTTGGGAGCCAGGCCAAATAATAGATAGACACAATACACCTAGATCCTATATTGTTAAAGACAAATTAGGTAACAGTATAAGACGCAATAGGTCAGATTTAAGGAAATCGTTAAATGAATATAAATCCGAAAATACATGTGAATTTAATGATTCAAATACAGACTGTAATAACTTTAAGACTAATGTACCTAGTAGTAGTAGTAGTTATGTATCAGATAGAATAAGTAGTAGATTAGATAGTGATGTAAGAGAGACATGTAACAATACCCTATGTGATCGTGAACCCAATGAGCCCCCAAACGAAATCAAAACAAAATTTGGCAGAATTGTTAAAAGACCAATAAGGTTAAATTTGTAAAAAGAAAAACATAAAAAGGGGAGATGTATGATATTGTATTAATATATAATATAGTTAGATGGCGTAAGTAGTAGCAAGGAAACAGATGTTAGACATGTCAAGTAGTGATATAGTGTTACAAATAAAGAGTTATTAATCGATACTGGCTATTACTCATTACTGACTAGGATCATATAATACAAAAACTTTAGGTAAAAACAATCAATTAAAGTAGTGGTTATACTTTTAAATTTTGGTAGTGTAATTATTTACATTAACTTTACAATTATTTCAGACATTCCTGTTTTAAATCAACCAGAATCACCAGTGGCACCAACCTCCTTTGCAGAAAGTAATACTCGAGAAAAATCCATAAATAAAGGGAATTTTAGCGAAATATCAGTATCATCTAAATTATTATAAATCAGTTTTCTAGCAAATCGTATTACCAAAATGCAATAAATTAACATAATCATGACATCATATTTTCTCAAAATAATGCAATAGTAACCATAATTGTTATTTGGGCTAGCTGTAACCATATGTTACTATAGTGGTATGGTTAGGTATTTCGCTAAAATGTCACTATTGACAGCTGATTGCCTGGTTACAATGTTTAATAGTAAAATGGGGGAGCTGTTTGAGTTTTTTCATAGAATTTAATTCAAAATAAAATGTTCATATTATGGTGTTTAGCTTTGTAAAAACAATTATTAAGTATTACATTCATCCCATATCAGTTTATAAAATAACAAAAAGGATACTTACATTTCCATGTCAATTTTAATTAAGCCTATTTCATAGTAAATTTTAATTAGCCAATTTCATAGGTGGTAGGGACAATGTACTTGCGGCCATTGGAGTTAGGAAAACCGCCGACCTATCACCAAAGTCAACATTTTTGTATAGGAAAGTATGCGATATTAAGAGAAAGGCAAATAAAGCTGCCCAAGGTCGTCGTAATCTCAAGAGAAAGCTTTCTACGAAAACGGGAAAGAAGAGAGTTTTTGCTGAAGCGCTATCTACAATGGATAAAATCAGAAGAACATTTTTTGAAAGTCAAATTGAAAATAGAGACCGACCGCAGCATGGGCATCGCTACACCCTAGATGATAAACTGTTAGCTTTAGCTTTGCAGAAGCAGTGTGGGAGTGGTTATAAATTATTATCATCAATATTTGAATTGCCTAGTAGATGAACATTGCAACGTCTCCTGAATAACATCCCTATCAAGCCAGGACTTAATGAAGCTTGTTTTGAACTTTTCAAAAATTATAAATTTCAAAATCACCTGGATAAATATTGTCTCTTATTATTTGATGAACTTAGTATTGCTCCTCATCTTCAATACAATCAGAAAGATGATATTATCGAAGGCTTTGAAAACTTTGGATACAAAACTACAACAAAAATTGCCAATCATGTACAGGTATTAAAATAATATATAATACATATATATATGTAATCAATTTACATTGTCTGTTTCAGGTATTTATGTTACGTGGTGTCCGCAATAAATGGAAACAGCCAGTTTATTATAATGCTGTGCAAGGTGCCACCAAAGCAGTTGACATAATCAAAATTATGAAACTCATTGTTTCCGAAGCACAAGCTTGTGGGTTAGTAATTGTTGCTACAGTTTGTGATCAGGGATCTAATAACGTCTCCGTCATCAAAACACTAATAGCACAAACTCGTACAGACCATATAAAAAACAACATAGATTGTGTTGATAAAATATTCAAGATCAATGATATGATGATTGTGCCATTGTTTGACACACCTCACCTACTCAAAGGTGTTCGAAATAATCTACTAAAGCATTCCTTATGCTTTGAGGTGAATTCCACAAAAAAGGTAACTTGAGTAGATAAAAATGTACTAATTAAAAGCTCAACGTAAATACTAATTTATAGATTTACATTTAAAATGAATATGTACCATAAAATTTATTCTAAGAAAAGGACCACGTTTTCTTAGTATTTACCCAAATTTTATTATTTTCCAGACCGCCAAATGGGAGCATATATATACAGCCTATAAAATGGATCCGTATATTGGCAATATTAGAAGTATGCCAAAATTAACGGACTTTCATGTTAACCCTAGCACGATAAAGAAGATGAAAGTGTCGTATTGCTCACAAGTTTTCAGTGAGTCTGTTGCGAAAGCTATCAACTTGATGGCATTTTCTGGTAATTGTTATTTTTAATGTCTGATTCATTTAAATACTTTAGTTCTCATTTAGATCTGCACACACATTTTACTAACAATGTATTCATATAATTTTTAGAAACAGCAGTAGAAGTAGATGGAGAAACATTGCAACTACCAAAAGCTGCAATGGACACTGCTATATGCTGTCAGTTTTTTGATCATCTATTTGATAGCCTAAATGGCAGTTCATTCAGCTCTACAAAGCAACGGCGGAAAGCTGTACAGAATAATAGTGGTCATGTAGAGTATTGGAACGAGTGCCTTAAAGTATTAAATACAATGTATTTTAAAAGTAATACTGGGCAGAAACTGAATACACCATCATTACAAAACTTTGTAACAACTGTAACCAATTTTAAAATTTTATGCTCAAATTTATTTAAAGTTGGATTCACTTATATTATGCCGAGAACATTTAACCAGGATCCTTTGGAAAATTTCTTTGGTAAAATTCGTCAACGATCATATAGATATGTCAATCCCACTTTATCGTCTTTCACGCCACTATACAAAAGTGTATTAGTGAATAATTTAACTACAAAACATTCTCTACAAGGCAATTGTGAAGATGACAAGTCTGCACTCTTCTTTACATTGAAGAAGTTTGTGGGACAGGTGAATATACATGCTAACTAGCACTTTAGAATTTTATAGAAGCTGCAAAACTACATATATAGTGATGCCGTTAAGTATGGACAAAAGTTAATAAGGAAAACAAAGTCAATGACATCACATATTTACAAATATTGTTAAAGAAAATAGCATCTATTGCCAAATTGTGCCCTTTGTATAAAATTACTTACGCGGTTGAGTATTTTTACGAAATGCAATAATTATCTTCGATTTTATAAATTTTATTCCTTCGATATCATTATCTTCGATTTTATAAATTTTATTCCATACTGTACGACCTGACTGTATAATAATTCCAGGCGAGCCTGTACTAAGTACACTACTGCCTACTACTACATTCAACCATGTCAGTACAACTATTAACTTATGAAATTTGTATATTTATTTATTATATTTTGTTCTAATCCATTCCTTTTTTTATAGACAAGAACACCTGTTGAACAAGACCGTATTCCAGTGTTTGATATTCCCCAAAGCATTTCTGTATCTGTGAATCCTCTTCACAAACCCATATTAGCCTATATGTCTGGCTATATAATTCGAAAAATTCCTTCATATCGGATATGTGATAACTGTAAAACGCATCTTTTGACAGAGAATATTACTAATGACCATATACTGACACAATTAAAAGAAAGCGGTAACACCAGACGACTGCTTTACATAAATACCGAAATTTTAGAAGCACTTAATCAATCTTATCGCATTATTATATATATATTGACTAATTATATGAACAGCACTAATTTAAGGGCGCGTATTATCGTCACATTACAACATAGAGTAAAATTAAGAGAAAGTAATTGTTGTCATGGAAAAAATGTAAAATCCAAAATTTTTTGGAGATTAACCACAACTTTAATGTACAATTTTACAAAACAATTAAATAATGTATTGAAAGGGAAGGATCTCAGAAAGATCACATCGCGTGCTCCCCAAATATTTTAGGAAGCAAGAAGAATCTACCTAAAAAAAAAAAAAAAAAAATTTTGCTACAATTTTTTTTTCCTTTGTTGAGGCGACTATTAAACTTTTAGGGAATATTGGAATATATAGTTTTCGACGAATCAACAATGATGACCTTCAGTTTTATTGGTATTCACAGGTTGTGTTGAATTTATGAATATTATTGTTATTTTAGTTTTTTTATTCAATATAGTTATTTTTCTAAGTAGCGTTTTTTCTTTTATTTCAAGTTAATAAATCATTCAATTGTTTAGATTTGATATAATAATGACGTTATAAATATTTAGCTGTATCATTGCATTGTACTTTGTAGCATTTCTGTTCAGATCTTAAGTCTTTGTAATGAAAGCAGTGATGGGAATTTCGTGTATTGTTGAATTCTACATATCTCCTAAATTGAGTTCTGTGTTTTCGCATAAGAGAATTGTCAATTTTTGACGATATGTAGAATTACAGGTATACGGAATTCCAGTTTTATTACACAAGTAGAGAAATTTATATTTAAATTACCCGCGCACCCCAGATAATTTTAAAGAAACCTGTATTATAGGGTTCTTTGCATGGGTTGCTTTTTCTCCAAGCTGTATAGATGGCGCTTTAGAATGTTCCTTTTCTGTTCAATGTAGTGTCGTTTCTATCTATCTTTTACCTATGCAGTAGACACTGGCTCCTCGTCTCGTACGTCGTACTAGCTGTTCATATATATATATATATATATAAGCATAACGCTGTGGCAATTGTGTCGATATTTTACATTACTAGTAGGATTCAAGCTCTCTCGGGACCGGCAGTGTATATGCAGACAACGTCAACGATGTCAACTTGAAGAGTTTAACGTTCTTTATCATTGGGATAGTGTTGAATTAAAATAAAATTAATGAATTTATAAAAGTACTTTGCATGTGTGCAATCGTGTTACTGTTATGTACTTTTATAAAATTGAATTAAATTGAATTAAAAAATACACAGATCAGATAGCTGGTTGTAGTTTCATAAATATAAAATTAATTTAGTACTTTTTATGTTTTAGATTACCTACCTCATATGTCAAATGAAAAATGAAGTTGTGAACAGCGATAAGTGTATAACATCATTACAGTATACACAGTAAAGCAAACACTAGAACTAGATATTAAGTACGTACTTAGAATTTTAAAATCAATAGATGCTTCCTCGACTATGTACGTATGTATGTATGTACATATGTACATCAGAATACTACTAAAGGTAAAACGCAGTCCTACCAGATATTTGATATGAGGGCAGTGGCACTGCTGCCTTTGATCACCGCAACCTGCATGGGTTATTGTAACATTACCCTTCTAGTTGTTAGACTAGTTGGAAACTTTTGATAAACCTTAAAATTAGTCTGGGATTTTCGTCTTGGATGTCAGTAGGCGTTAGAAACGGCCTACTGAAGTGTTGTTGTCGTGTATGACTGGCAGCAACACCCTCTACATAAAAAAAAAAACACAAAGGGCTATTTCTAGTCCTACTAGACAATATCAAGAAACTTGCGAGAGTATTTGTTTTTGAGAGCGAATCATTTATACGTACTAAACTGTACTACTATTTATCAATAAAGCTTCTAGCAAAGATATTATTAGTTCCCGCAAATATTATAACAAAGTCTATATCCGAATAGTCCTTACAAAGCAGGTCTACATCACAAGTTACATTCTCAAATGTCGCGTTGGACTTAATTAATGGCATAACAGCAAAGTCTACAGAAAAAAGGTTTGACATTATGCTCACACACTTCCTTCCCTAACTATCTCCTAGTAGCAATACCTGACTTTTTGTGCATTTTGTTCAGTCCTCTTGCTTATTCCAGGCTGCTCCTGATCGCTACTAGTTTCCGCTCATCGCTGGAAACGCGCTTCCTGTCGGAGTTGTCTTTATCATTGATTACAGTATCAATCTCACCTGTAGTCATAATTTTGTGTGCCTCCACATTTTCTGTTTATACTTGACTATGTGTATAGCTAGGTTTTCTCCCTTCTTCTATCTTGGAAATGAGCAATTCAATTTTTCCGTTCTTAAATTTGATCCGTGCATTTAATTCTTCAATGTATTTATTCAATTCTGCTACTTTTTCTCGAAGTTGTTGATTGTTAAATTCCTCCTTTGCAAGGCTGTTTCTTAAATCCATTTGAATATTCGGTATTTCTTCTGTATTATCTCCGGAGTCCTCGTCAGATGCAGCCTCTAGTATTGTTGCGTGGCTTTTGTTACTTTTTAAATTGTTTTCCTAAATTTTCTAACTTCTTATGCACAGTAAAAAGTATAGAGTGAACATGTAAATCTGTGCATTGTTTATAAGGATCTACTGTTTTAGAGTAAAATATTAACTAGAAGAGGAAGAGTTAACGTTAGAGTTCATTATACCCTAGTTCAATGAAACCATTTCACTCTGTTTTGATTAGATTTAGAATCGTTCTTTGCTCTTGATAAGTATAATATTGACTTTACAATTATTAGATAATGCACCTCTAGTGTGGACATGTAATAAGGGATTTAAAGTTAAATAAAACTAATTGTAACATAAAATATTTATTGAAATAGATCAGTACTACCTAATAAAAATTATATTTTGGTGCGATATAAAATATATTTTGCTGCTTTGTTGCACCAGGTTGGTGCAAGTTATACGGTTCTCTATATAATCATTGCTTTAACGCTACAACATTGAAATCACCATTTTTTACTTTTATCTTATATGGCTGTCAAGTATTAACAAATTCGATGGTACTCCACTTGCGTGTTACAAAAATAAAAACATTTTCTATAACAACTATGTATAATAATTGTTTAAATTGCGGGAAATCATTATATAAAAATCCATATTTAAACCATTTTGGTTGAATAATCAATATATTATCATGAAATTCTTCAATATGTTCTGTGATAAGGCGTTTATAATTATATTTAGTTTTTGAGCAAGTGTTTTCAAAGTTCCATGCTTTGCCTCGTAACGCACCACAAATTTATTAAAGGTCCCAGTCCTTAGATTACAGTTGGGTATATCTGCCTATATAAAAGAGAGAGCCGTTATTAGTTACTACGCTTATAACTCAAGAAAGCCTGGACCGATTTCGATGATTCGCACCAATTCGGACTGGTCTCCGGCCAAACAAGAAGGATAGCCAAGAAAATTGCCGAAATATCCCCGAAAAACAATTTTTTTTTTACATTTTTTTGCGACAATTGTTTTGCGGGACACGACACGGGACGGGCGGCACACGGGGGGTGGTACAGGACAGGCGGGACACAGGGGATGGTACGGGACGGGCTGGACACGAGGGTTGGTACCCGTAACAATAAAACATTAAAGATCAAAATCAATACTTTTCTAGGCAAAACGAAATCTGCCGGGCCAGCTAGTATAACATAAAATGTTGTAAGGGTGCGATCAAATATGCGTAAAAATAATTGGTGATGTTCTTCTATTAAAAGTTCTAATCTTTCAATTGCAGCAGTCGGTGCTACAGTTGCGAAACAAATTGCCATTATTTCTAATAGCAAAAGATACTTCGACAAAGTTTTTGTTATTGGCAATTTAAAATAGAAAAAAGAAAATTAGTTTTGTTATTTACAGTAAATATGCCAGGTGCTTGATTTTTCATTGTCCAACTTGTATGTACTGAAATATTAGAGATACTAGTACCTAACAGTTAAATTTGGACTTCTTAAGAGACCACATAGTCTGTAACGTAGCACCACAAAATAGTTTCCGTGACTCACTTTTTTTCTAAAAAAGCATCTAAAATTCTTTTCTAAAGGAACACATATGCGCTGTAAGAGCATACATTTCTAAAAAATAATTTTTATTAACAATGGTGTACCATAATTACTACTTTTTAAATTATTCTTAGTATTTTCAAAAATTATTACAGAAAACAGCAGTTGATCTTGAAAAATGATTATACAGCATTGCTTAATTGTGTTATCAATCCTGTTAGATTTTAATTAAATGAAATTTTATAGAAAGGAAATAATATTCGTTTTGTAACTTATTTTTAGATACCTATATTAAGGAGAACATAAATTCGAAATAGTACTAGTAGTGATACTATTGTAAAGAGAAATTTGTGTAGAAACTGATTTTGTAAAAATTTACAGGATGTTGCATTTATGAATAACATTAGATAATTCTCTGAAAAATAATAAGTAAGCTAGGGAAAAAATAATCGCTTTATTTTACGGGCCAGTTCATAGTAGTATTAAGCGAGCTAGAAAATGTTTATGCTAGGTAAGCCATGAACGACTGACATAGACATATAAGTCACATCCCAGTTAACAAAACTGACAATCTCCGAAGTGTCACTCATAAGTGTCAAATTGACAAGTTAGTTTCCAATAACTCTAGTTTATAAAAATCATTGTTATTTATACATTTCAACGACCAAAACATTCAATAACCGTCTTTCCCCATGAAATTCAATTTTCCTGTAGGCTTAAATGTTACGTTAGCTTGATAATATGAATGTCAGTTGGTCCTACTCTTACTTCACGAGGTCAAATCATCAAATCAATCTAAGATATAACTGAATTATTTCATGACATATTCTGAACATTTATTTTGTGGCTCAGTATATATCTATATTTCACCAACTATAGACAATGACAAATCAGTCACTATTTGTTAATGTACTGTAATTTAATTTATTCCACGCCTTTCAAGGAAGTATTTCTCGGTAGTAGAATCTAAGATCTGCCAACAACAACTTTTGAGAGAACGTATATTTTAGCCCGTATACTAAATAAAATTTCAATTTCAAATTTCAATTGCTTCTTAAAATATGAAACAAAACGATTTATATAAAGATAAGATTTATTATATCATATACTACGCTGTTATTGAGATATTCAGCATATAAGAAGAGCGTGGATATTCATATAGTTGCAGTTTCTTAATTATTCTTTATAGTAGACTGAATTATCAATTACTAAAATTTATATTACTACTAAAAACGTTAAATATCTATAGCGTAAAGTATTAATTGTTAATACCCACCAGCACTTTCGTAATCTTGGTATGTTCAGTTGTCCCATGTTTTTATTAATTTGGAGGTATGGATATGTTTAGTTTTAACAAAATGAAAGATATTCTAATCTATTTAAGTCTATCCACTAATCTCTAGCGCAATAAGGTGTCTAAAACCTACGATATACGTATGTATGTAGATTATATACCTAATGGAAGATACATTTAATATCACATTGCATCAGAGTACTGCGATTAAAAGTTGTATTGTTCTATTCTAATGGGGTGCATCTGCGTTTTTAAGCTAGTGTAATTATTACTATTATTAAATAAAAACTTTCGGATATGCAAAGAATGCAATAAATAAAATTTATCAGTGCCTAGGATGCATATTTTTACTCTACTGTTTTCTATCCTTATTCTTCAACTCATTTAATTCTTGACCAATTAATATAGAGTAACATATATTATGTATATAGAGTGTATTGTAGTGTAAAATGTTCACGGGAATTTTTACGAAAACATGTTTACCATCAACTCTAAACTATTTACACGGCAAAATTTAGAATGCTGTGTTTACTTTGTTGTCTTGATTTTACTCCCGTCGTATTATGTATTATATATGTATATACACATATACACAGTTCGAAAATAGAGCCGTGTAAAGTGTCTAGTGCTACTATTACTAATACTTTAGAGTACCTAAAAAATGTAGAGTATATACCTATTTTAAATTGCCTCTAATAGTAATTTCACACTAAATCGAGCAGCAAAGGATATCAAGCATGCATCCAAACAAAGACAGTAGAAGATAGTGTAGAATTTCTTATGAAAACAGTGTTAACTTCACCCCTATGTATCCATAACGTGTAAAAGTAGAGTAGATGTTTTTACACTACGTAGAGAGATGTTTACTCTAAAATTTACCTGTGTACTGCGTGTTAATATTTTACTCAACAACGAGTGGACCTATGTAAACAACGGCTAGTGTTAATTATTTACGCTAAATTTCTAACTGTGTACATGTACTTCAAAAATAGTAGTGAAGATAAAGATAGTATTGTGTTTAGATTTTGTGAAATTAGTATTAGGTGTCAGCCTTACTTTCAGAGTAATTTCACTCTAGAAACCTAGTAGATTAGCTAAAATCGAGAAATATTTTTTTCTTATTTGGTTTTAATTTCGCCCAATGTAGAGTGTCTAAATTGCTTCTGTTCCATGCAAACTGTGGGCGAATCCATTGCCTTTTTATCACCTACATAGATATCTTTCAGATTCTATTTTTTTCTTTATTGGTATAATTCCTAAGTCGAGTAAACTTTTGGCGAAATAGGTGAAAAGAGCATCTCTCTGAAGGGATTTGTTAATCGAAAGAGTGCTCGTATAATACAGAACCCACGTGACCTGCGGCTTGGCTATAGTAGACGTGAAACATTACCCTCATTCGAGATGCTAGTGGCATTGCATTGCAACTTTTCGATGTTCCTGAAATCCTACAATTCCGAAAACTTGTAGTTACAGATACTGTCATCTGATCTCATTGGCGAAATTATTACGGTTTTGTTCACGTCAACTTTCTCAATTTAAATAGCATGGTATATATTTTATGAGTTTGTCAGATCGCTCATGCAACCCTGCATCTGCTGTTTTTGAAACATTTCATTTTTTTCAAATATTTGTTCACCTGAAACGTTATGTGAAAAATTCTGTATTTCTGCAATAATATACATCTAGCGCATTTCGTTTAAAAAACATTCATCGATATGAATTTAGTTAAAATAAACGTTAATTTGGATGGCCCTGTATACCCAGACATCATTTTGAAGGCGTTCCCTTCCCTTTTTGTTAATGGAACGCTCTACATATTATTGCATTTACACTTAATAACTCTCTATCATTCATTATTTTACGTATTAGGTTGTTTTTTTACGGTTTCCGAGTTAAAAGTGCTTTTCTGGTGAAAGTTCGAAAAATATCCCTTCTTAATGCTTTTAAAATGTCAGTAATCCTTGAATGTCAAAATAATTAATATTGTATTGATACTATAAATACACAAAGTATATACCTGTAAAGCAAAATCAGAAATGAAGCACGCTACTGAAAGTTTAGATTTATTTTCTATTCATGGGGAATGTAGTTGAATTATGAATAGTAAATATCGAGTACTTAACAACAGATATCCAAAGTTATGCAAAGTGACCGAGAAAAATGTCAATACAAAAACTCGAACAAGAAAATTAAACAAAAAACGTTGCAAAGGACTAAGTTAAATATGATCAAACCAGGATGACGACCATATAAAACATACTTAACTCTTTCCTTTCCAAAGCTTTTTTGTTTAACATTCTTGTTTGAGTTTCTGTATTGATATTTTTTAGGTCACTTATGTACTTGCATAAATTTGGATAATAATTAATTCTAGGTCGATAATCCTAATTCAAGAAACTTGTAAATTCCATTAGCCCACACGAGACGCTGAAAAGGAGTATAAATTTGCAACACCTAATCACCTAATTAGTAAAACTGTTAAGAAAACATACGAGTTTTATTCAAATCTAAAAATAATAACATGCAAAAAATATTGCAAGTGTTGGTACCTATCAGTTTCCAGACATAATTATAGTCCAAGAGAAAGTAAATTCACCTCGCACTGTAACATAGCTGTAATTGATTAATTGAACCATTTCGTTAGTCTTATTAATTCCATTCTGTTAGTTAGTTGGAGGCGTTGCATAGATTTTTCCTTTATAAAATTATAAACGAAAAAGTTGACGGATTAATATTGGGCGATCTTATTGTCCATACGCCGCCAGTTACGTCCTACCCGCCGATTTGAAAAATTTTCGTTAAGAGGCAAGTTCAGTGCGAAGTAGTAAAATTCGCTGCCAATAGGGGATGGTAGTGTGGTTTACGAAAACGAAGAACTGTACGCTTGGTAAAACACCTTACTTACAGCTTTGGCCATATGTTGGTAGATAGCGAAAATGTAAATCACAAATTCGTGGCATCTGGCAGTATTACTTCCGAATTACGATATTTCTTCGACTATATCACTCACATTTCTGTCAACAAATCACACAGTTGGAATTCCTTAGCAACAGCCAATGACATTCATATTATAGCGAAAAAATCACGTGTGGATTTTAATAAGTGATAAAATCACTCGTGGTTTTATCAATGCTAATGGAGTACTACCTTATTTCCTTAGTTACCAGCCAAATACATGGCAAAATGAACACAAAGGAAGACAGTAAATTACGAAATTCGTGATATAGTCTTTTTAAATACAACGTGTGACCAAGATTTTTCTCTGATAAAATTGATTTGGATAATTTGTTCGTGCTTGTTGATCTTAAATAATTTCACTCGCCCTTCGGGCTCGCGAAATTCTTATCTCAACAAGCACTTACAAATTATCCAAATCAATTTTATCAGAAAATCTTCGTCACTTGTTATATTACTTATGAAAAACAAGTATACGTAAGAATAAAAAGTCTCAAAATTTTATCTTTACTTATGTAGGTGCACAATCCATTCTGTCTTTGTAGTAAAAGAATTACAAATTGCTTCATAATCACAAAGTAGATCGAAATGTGGAGAAAAGTTCCCGTTTGCGGTAAATAAACATCAACAGAAAAATATAAAGTGTCACAAGAAAAGTTTTCAGAGTAGGACATGTCGGCTGTCTACTAATTCTGGCCCAAAATATTTCCAGTAGAAGTTAATTAATTTTCGAAGCATAGTTCGTTGTATGAAGTTGTGATCAATGTTTATTGTTTCAATATGAGTTCCTTTTGGAGTCCAGACTATAAAATCAGATAGTTTTCGTTGAGAAATATAGAGCTGCCCTTGAATCTGGTCATAGTAGTTATGCTTACGATCCAGACTCAAGTTTTTGCTATTTTTGTCGAGGCGGAGATAAAAGCTCTTAATTTTCTCTGCAGCATCTTGTGAAGAATATTGTCTGACGGAATAAACAAACTTACCTTTTATGCGTCGGATGTAAATGAGCACCCGTCATGTTCACCTTTCGTGGATAAAACGGCATTCTTACAATAGCTTTCTTTTTGCAGTCGTTTCCAATCGTTGGAAGTATTAGAAGCGTACTTACTAAACAAAGCTAATAGTAACTTCACTTCTTTCTCAATATCAAATATCAATTGCAAACACAAAATATCGTTATGATTTTCTTATGTTTAATCGGTGAGTTCGAAAGAGTGCGATAAATACAAGATACAACTTATTAGTTTTGTCTAGCTAGATATCAGATCCGGCGATGCACCGATTTCATTTATAAAATGTTCTTTGCTTATGCGCGGTAACCATGGTGAGTGTTATGCACCTAGATTATTTGAAGTTACGATGTTGGTAGCAGTCTGGACGCGGACGATGTGAATCAGATGTGACATGGGGAATTTTCGTAGTTCAGGATAAGTAACTAAATATTTGAAAAAATGGGTGTGATTTAGTTCCCGCCGCGCATGTCCATTAGCGATTTTGTTCTAACTGAAACTGGTCCATTATTTGTTGCAATATCTGTATCGCATTCTGTCTTCGACGTACGATGTCGTCATAGTGCCATCTATGTAAGAAGAAGCGAAACTACTAGCAAACATAGAGGTTGTCGTCACTGCTTTAACTCCATAAGAAGTAGTGGAACAACTTTCCAGATTTAATTCTGAAGTTTCTGTTCATAAAAAAATAATGAAAAAATTGAGTATTATCTACATTGTAATCTTAATATCTCATACATTTTTGAATAAAATCGTTTGAACCGTTAGCTAAACAAATGGAATTTTGGATAAGAAAATGCAATTACAGCTAAACGGCTCTAACAATTTTGGTGAAAATTTGAGAATACTTTTACTAGAAAATCTAAAACTTACACAATTTTTTTCATTTTTTTTCTATGATTTTTAAGGAAAACAGGACTGAACTTGACTCTTAACCAGTCCCTCTAAATTCGAACATTGTAAGCAAGTACAGCGCTGTGCTTGTATAAAATCCGCTGTAGATTCAATGGGACATTATCCAGCACTTCTTTCAATACATGTATGTACTCAATTCCATTTGGGCGGTTAGGAAGATATATCGGTCCAACAACTCGAAGGTTTAATACCTTAATCAGGACACTTGCTGAAAACCTTATCTGATGATCAATTTCCCTAATTGACTAAGAATTTTCGTCCGCTCAAACATAAAAAATTATAACTATTACAAACTCCCTGGTTTGTAAACAAACATTCATTCGGCTCTTCATGAATTCTGTTTAAACTTGGCCTACACTTTTTAAAATAAAATTGCGAAAAATAAAGCTTCTATAAACATGTATCTTTCGGGTATTGCCGTAGTTGTTGTAACAAACTTGACGTTTCGCTGATCATACCATCAGCTTCTTCAGAAGTTCTCTAAAGACTTATGTTGATGTCTTCTGCTCCTCGTTATATACCCAGTCCCTGTTCCGCTCCAGTGATGCGTATCCGTTCTAGTCCGCTGAACTGTGTCAGTTATCGTTCTCTGATCCGTGTCCGATGCTTCTCCTCGATTCGTTTTAGATGATCTCAGATGCGTCCTCGATGGTCCTCGCTGCTTCGGGCTCTCGAGCGCTAACTTCCATACCTTACTCAATCTGTATCCGTCTTCTCGGTTGATGTTGTTCGGATTCTTCATTATTTCCATGGATTCTCTCACTATGGTGGGTAGTAGTGATTGCTTTTGGCTAGTATCTTCACGTCATTGTAGTCGATTACGTGACTGCTTCCGGTGTGGTAGTGTTCAGCTACTGCATATTTTCCAGTATTTCCCTGTTCGAAATCTCTGCGATGCGCTTTCACTCTGCACTGTATACTGCGCCCGGTTTGTCCAATATACGATTTCCCGCACTGGCATTGAAGTTCGTAGATGCCTTTAGCTTGTAGTCTCGATATCGAGTCTTTGTTGGATGGAAGCAGTTCTTTTATTTTCTTGACTGTGCTGAACCGGACGTTGACGTTCTTCTTCTCCAGGGTTTTCTTCAGCCTGTCCGTGACTCCAGCAATATATGGCAGGTGTGCGTATCCTGCTGGCTTTAGTTCTGTTTCTTGGGTATATAACGAGAAGCAGAAAACATCAACATCAGTCTTTAGAGAGCTTCTGAAGAAGCTGCCAGTATGATCAGCGAAACATCAAGTTTGTTACAACAACCACGGCAATACCAGAAAGATGCATCTTTATGGAACAGTGGCCGTGAAAGCCTACATTAGATTAATCAAGCTTCTACTTGAAAATGGACTTAATAAAATTGTAAAATTTTCCGCATTCATTTGGGAAAAATTACAATGAATAGTAAATATTACAAGAATGGTGTAAGATAGAGATATAATTGTAATACAAAATCACATTAAAATCTCACAAACATTTGAAAAGTGTAAAAATATACAGGTTATTCTATTTGAAAATAGCAGGTTGAATTCAAGTTCTATAATAAAACCAGCGCCATCTTTATTAGAAATATGTGCTAATGATAGCTTGATTAAAACTAACAAAATTATGCATTTTCTTTCTACTTTTCTAGGATCGTTTAGTTTTCTATTGCGTCTCTAACTTGAGCTCTGCACTTGCTTATACGATTTTCGTTGCTGAATATGTTCTATTTTTATAGGTTTCCTACATTTTATAACAGTTGTTTTCGTGTAGACGTTGGTTTCTACATATATGAAGGACAGTGTATGCCCTTGTAGTTTGTAGGAAACGTAATAGATTTCTAATTTGGCCAATACTCTTTTAATTAGTTACCGTAATACAAAAATCTTTTATACCAGTCAGATGGGAATAAATTTATTGATTTTGCTTTAATACATGCAGCACGAAACAATTGAACGGTTGTTTATCAATAGCATCCGTAATACTGTTACACTATTTAACGTAACGAATATTCCACTACCTTTAATTTTATAGCTAAATTATATGACATAATTTTATATATGTAAAAGTAGAAAGATAAAACAAACGTTGAATGTCGATTAAAATGTAGAAAGCCGAAAAGCTCAAAAACTCATTCCGCGAGCTGTATTGTATCTGAGTTAATCCCCGTATTTGAAATCAATTTCGATTTGCAATCAGTGATTTTTAATACCCTGGAAAGTAATCATTACATTAGTGTACCAGTAACCTTAAATGATATATTTTAATTAAGTTGATTCTGCTGCAGATATTAATACACATGTATTTTGCATATAATATGTAAACCCCAAATACCGAATGTCCATCGAACATTTTTTAAATTTGTGTTGTTGGTAATATACGAAATTTTAAATAGTCTATGATTTAGAAAAATCTTGGTTTATTATACACCGTGACCAGTGGGGATAAGTATTAGATAGCGCGATTCTATGAATAATGTTGAGTTGATAATCCGAATACAAAAGAGTTATACAGTCCTTTAGTCTGTTTAGTCGCACGAGGTCATGAAAGCTAAAAATATGTAACTATTATTTAGCAAAATTCATTGAAATTGCTTATAAAAAATCATTGTTGTGGAATTAGAAAGTGAAGTTGTATGAATGCGTTGACGTAGCTAATGGACTAATACGAATACTTTGCTTACTAGCATTTACTTAGTT
Source organism: Holotrichia oblita (assembly GCA_023690525.1). Taxonomy (NCBI): domain Eukaryota; kingdom Metazoa; phylum Arthropoda; class Insecta; order Coleoptera; family Scarabaeidae; genus Holotrichia; species Holotrichia oblita. The sequence continues at coordinate 42,976,194 of CM043021.1, forward strand.
TAATAGCATTTGAAGATATGCACTGTAGTTGGCAATTTTGACGTTTTTGATTCTGACATTTGCTTGTTCAAACATTCTTAACGTTATAAAATGTGCACTTTTGAAGAATACGGAGATATGTATGATCTTCGGATTTAGCAAAGGAAAAATGAAAATGGCAAAAGAAGAATACTAGATACGGTGAATATCAAACAATTCAATTTGAAGAACTAATATTGGATGCTGTTCATGATGATTCGACGTTCATCACAAAACACATAACCCATGAACTGAATATTCTTAAGTACTAATACTAATAATCTCATATTCTTGGAGTATCAAGCGTTAATACTATTTGAGTTACCAGTACTCCGTTACTGTCTTCCAAATTCTTCAGAAAACAATGCGAACATTTACTGTAAAGAAAGTCCAATCTTTGTACACGAATAACCATGTGCACAGAAAAATGTTTTGCAATAGTATTTTAAGTAAAACAATTTTTGTCGCAATGCATTGGCATGTGTAATGCAATTCCTTAATACCTTTTAAAGGTTGTGCAGCTTTTATGAACAAAAACACAGACATATCATTTGTGGTTTTAATGCCCGAAGAGATTGACTTAATAAGGAATGAGATGATAATCTTTTAGTTTGATAAGGTCTTATATTTTTATAAAAGCATGAAACGATTTGAATTATAAACAAAATTATATTGTACTACTAAGTATAATTAAACGTTGATAAATGTCGAAACACTTTATACCTGCATATACAGTCAATTTTACGAAAAAAGTATATTCTACAAAAAGGAGAAACATTATCAAGTACTACCTTACGTTGGTTATAGGAAATAATGGTAGTAAATAATAACGAATAATAATCAGAAATAGACTGCAACTGTTGGTTATCATGGTGATAATAATATCATATACATATCGCATAAAAATGGTGGGTTAAATGAAAGTTTTTTAATGCATTGTTCTTGTAATTCAGACATTACCACGTTCTGCTATTATCGGCGACAAAAGGTTTCTTTCTGCTTTCTTCTTCGTTTGTTTGTTTGGATTTGTTTAAAAAACATTTCCTGAAATACAAAGTAACTACTGTGGAGGCAATTTAATAATTGTAAACAAGTGGATTTACCAATTCTTGGATATTCCGTTAATCTGGTCCATCTTTTTTCAATAACTTCGAGAGCTAACTCTGTAGATATTGATGCGAATAAAGACTAACCTCAAGAGAAAAAAATTTGTAATTCTTTGATATCTCAAGATTATCAATGTAATTGACAAATTTTGAGACGCTTAGCTTTGCACAATATGCTTTTGAAATAGATTATGGAAATAAATTATTATCATATTATATAAAATAAATTCAAAGTTATATTCGATTTGTTGGTAATTCTAAATTCTTAAATACTTTTGAAAGTTTAAAAATCTGTAAAACGGTCCGGTTCTACACAACTTATTATTTATGTTACCATTTAAGATAAATAATGTTAAGTTTTAAATTATTTTCAAGTTAAGTTAGTACTGTAGTATTATTACCACCGTGATAATGACCATTTCGCTTTGGGCTGATGTTGAATAATTTTTTGATTAAATAGTACTTGAAGTGCAATGTAATCATAATATACATTGTCCGTTTAATAATTTTAGTATAAGGAATTATACTTAAAAAATATTAGCGAAATTATAACATCGCATATAACTTGTACACTTATATTATACAAGACATTGCGTATTATAAACAAAATATAGTAATAAAAACGCTACAAAGCAAATAATTTCCAGGTCCATACTAAGTTGAAGTTCTTCTATTTGTTCTTGCCTGGTCTCTCGAGTGTTAAATAAATAGTCGAAATTGCGAATAAATAAACGAACAGGTTCTTATCATAGAACTGAAGATTTTAGGCGCCATTAAATTTTATGGTGGGCGGATTGTGTTGACTTAATAATTGTGTGAGTGCATACACCACGTTTATATGTATATAAAAGTATGTACATTTGTATGTATAGTTACGAAGAATGTGTATCTATGTAGTTTAATAAAATGTGTAAGCTTCGTTCGTCATGGCTGACATGCTTCTTAAATGTATAGTAAATATAACGGACAAGGTTACATTTACAAATAATGCCATTATCATGCGAGTTATCAAAATAGAAGAAATTGAGAAACGTAGAGATTTAAAAATGTGGCAAGTAGGTAAGTTAAAGTTATTACAGAAATCTAATAGTTAAGTGCAATAGTTTCTTACTACAATTACTGTTGTCTTGGTTGATAATTTGTCGAACGCTTGAAAGGAAGAAGTCAATAAGTATGAAATTGTTCCATAAAGAAACTAAATGTAATTCGAAAGCATTGGACATTGGGACAGTACGGCAACCGTGATTATACAAGGTGTGTATAAATTGGCGGACCTACTACACGCTGCGATGTTCTTCGTTAAATTCGGAGTCCACAATCCTAATAGGAAAATGTTGTACCACTCTCCATATCTTTGCACGCGGTTCCTAAAGTTCGGACTTTCAGTCTTGAAATAAGCATTATTACTCGATATTTGTTGACAGAAAAAGCTACAATTTAGAAGAAAGAAGAATCCTATCGTTAAAGTTTTCTTTTTGATTTTAAAGTTTGTTTTTAATATTTGCTTATTAACTTATTTTGACGAAAAACACATCTGACAACGTCGTAAAACAATAAGTAGGCAGCCTAATGTTGTTCTAGTCAAATACATTACTACTGTCAAATTTTAACACTTATGTAATCTACCTATATGCATGTTCAATTTTACCAAATGTATGTTTCTTTCAAATTTATTCTGAAGACAAAGGAAACCTGATACATCGTTTTATGATTAGGACTTTTAACCCAAAATTTGAACAAGAATGTCGCCACGTGTAGTGGGTTCGCCAATTTATACACACCTTGTATAGTCGGGCTGGTGGCTTAGTGGCTTGCACACTTGCCTCGCAGTCCGGCAGTACCGGGTTCGAACCCCGGTGCTTCCTTTCTGAGTTTGGTTTTCTGTAGTTTTCCAAATTCCACGGCAAATGCGGAAAGGTAACATCTTAAGTCGGTCTACAGCCGCAGGCGTAATAATAACTCATGGCCAGCCGATGCCCCTTGTAATTGGCGCAAGCTGTTGGGGGATGCTAAGGCATAGATTATTATTATTATTATTATTATTATAATAATGCAAATTTTTCCCAAACGCCAATTATTTAAACATATTTTTTATTATAAAAATATTATTATCCCGATTATTGGAGTCGAACCATTATTAGGGCTTATTATTATTATTATTATTATTATTATTATTATTACCATTATTATTATTATTATTATTATTATTATTATTATTATTATTATTATTATATTATTAACGCTTAATTATCTCGTTCGCATTATATTATTATTATTATTATTATATGTATGTATATCTTTATACGTTTACCTTTTTTTCTCCGTACCATACAGTATACATATGTAAGGAATATGCTCCTTTCTGCTCAATACAGTGAGTCAGTAGGTTAAGGATCTGCACTAGCGTCATAAAAATTAAAAACTGTCAACGTCAAAACGTGATGTCAATTACACATTACACATATATGAATAAAATCTCCTTGAAATACATATAAGTTGTGCATGTATATATTTACCTTAATCATATTAGGCCTTTTCCTTTGCTTTTTAGTGTAGTGCAATTTACACTACAATTTTTACAGTGCTGTAACGAAGGCGACAATACAAAGGAACGAATTGAGTGTAGATGGATTTATAACATAACCTCAACAATCAACTTATCATAACCTGACTTGAGAAGAAACGAGTAGCACTTTTACTAATCCTTTATATAATGCTATAATAGCTATTATGTACAAGCATACTTACAAATTTAGTTAAGATAAACTCTTTTCGCAGTCTCTTTGCATATATTTATAAAAACAACTGTCAATTCACGTTATTATAAATTATGCGTTAAAGCATGAAAATTTCAATATGGATTAATTCGAAAATATTTTTCACTAATTTATTTACAAATCATACTTAATTACCTTATTCAATGGCATTTTTTAAAAGAAAATTGCTTGTGAACCGCCAAAAATTCCAATAATATTGCCGGCTGTAATTCAACTAAAACACAACAATTTTTTTACTTTATAGTCAATACATAACCTCTTTTTGTCTTTTCTTTACATGCGTTTTATAGATATTTAACGTTTTTTGATCAATATATACTGCACAAATTCCAATAAATAACATTCGTAGTATAAAGTAAACGGCATGAATAAAAGTACCTTCATCAATCACTTTGACATATGCTTGACATTTAAAATAGTGTAATTTACACCAGCTATTACCCTGGTGCAGATAAACAGTCCTGGCGCAGCACTGGTTTTGTTTACACCGTGCAAAGGAACGAGAATATGGCGTAAAGTGTAGTTCAGTGCTGCACCGTGCTACACTTTTTTAGCAAAGGAAAAGGGCTATTAATTCGTGAAGTATGTAGGTATTTACTAAATCGAGTTTCATGTACTAAAATTAATACAAAGTAAAGTGTTTCATTTCTAAGCTGATAAATTTGCAGAATATACAGCATTCTTCGGAAATAAAACTTCGTCCTCTAAATTCACTATTGTAATGCCTGACGAACAAGGTTACAACCGCAAAACTGGTCGCACATTTAGTCATAAAATTGGAATTATACTTACAATTTTCATAATTTAGATTCAAAACTAACAAGTGTGATGACCAAGAAGAAAAAATGTAACCCATTTTATATTATCAATATATCGGTTTTATTATCAAAACTTCATCAGCATATAGTGGACATACTACCCCACCCATGATACTACGAGAATAACTTCTATGCCTACGTCACCGCACGACAAAACCGCTTCGCTATTCCGGTCAGCGTTGTTCCAGCAACCGATTTTTCGGTAGATCTACCGATTTTTCTACATATCTACCAATCTACCGATGAGGCTATCATATCTACCGAATTTTAAAAGCATCTTGAAATTATTACGAATAAAGAAAAAAAAACTAAATAAAATTACAAACTGGACTCGCTGAAACTGTTTATATGTATGTAAATAATACGATTTAATGTATATATTTGTAAAAAGTAGGCATAAAAATACAATATAATGAATTACTAAATATAATTGCATTCATCTTTAATCTATGACTATAATAAATAGAAAATAGCGTATATTCAAAGCCAGCAATTATCTCCTATTTATATTGTACGCTTCTCAAGCGCTCTTTATTCTGAGTAAAGGAACTATTCTGGTTGAAAAATTATTTTAAACAAAAGTAATTTCTCAAACAAAAATGCTTAGTCTCTTAAAAGTAATTATTTAAAGTATTATACCATTGAAATTAATGCTTTTCATTCCAATGAATGAAAGAATGAAATAAGTACAACGTATCATTCAATAATTGAATAATGAATAAAAGCGTTAGCTATTTTGTTATTTGTATTGTTTTAAAATAGAGGGCCATCTTGTGATTGATGGGGTTGTTTCTGTATATTCATTATAATTATAATTATTATTATATATGTAAAGTATACACTTACTTATATATTTTAGAAATTACAATTGTTTATGTATATATTTGTTTGATTTTAAACTAAGGACAGAAAATGTACAAACGTTCTTGTGGCTGAGCGTATGTTCATGTTTTTTGTGTGTAAATTTGTCTTATGTGTATGTAGTTATTGATATGTTAGTGTTTCGAAATAAAGTTCATAAATAGAGACAAGTTGGTGTATGCTGCGGCATAAAAAATATCAAAAAATTTGTTGGAAAGATCAGAAGAAGTTCAAACATGTGATAATGTGAAAAAACCCTTTTTTAGATGTCGGATGTATTTTCGAATGAGAATTTAGAATCAAAAGTTGAAACAAAAATCAAAAACACAAAAAAGAAAAATTATAAAAATTGTTAAATAAACCGTCAAATATAATAATAATAATAATAATAAATTGCCTTTATTAAGACGACAAATACAAAATGAATACCTGGCGAAGTCTAGCTTATGCTACTCCAACTCAACCAGGATCCATCAAAAACAAAAAAAATACAATAACCTCTACACAATTTCTTTACAAAAAAAATACCATTCATTTTTTTTTTATGTACCAAAATATAAAATATATATATATCTTTGTATTTATTTGTGCATAATTTGATACCGCTCATATTTTCACAGTGAAAAAACTGTATAACTTCTTCACTAAACACACATTTTTTTATTAATTTCTATGATTACGACTAGAATATCGTTAATTCTGTTGAATTTCATACTGTGCCATACAAATAAGAAACTGTTGAGATTATTAGTACCGCTAGATAAATCCATTATACCTACTTAATTATTTCTAAAATATTAATTGTATATATTTCTGTACCTCAGACAGTACAACAAACGAAAGACAACTATAATTTCAATTCTATAGTAACACAACAACGTATAAAAAATAAATATATAAACAACATATACCTATTATATGTAATACTGTCTTTTGTCGTGCGCTGACGTCATGCGCGAGCCGATTCCAAACTCGTTCTCCAAGTGGCTATACCTTATATACTCGTAGTATCATGTACCGCACCATACTACATACGCCAGCGTTATTAAAATCTAATATCCTATACAGAATGCCGGCTAAATTTTGTGATGAAGTTTTGTATTGATCAAAATACAAAACTGCTGGCTTAACACCAGAACTTAAAACCACCACAGTGACTATATTAAGAGGCCCGACTACCATTTGACAGTTGGCGATGTTGCCACAGTTAAATTTTTTCATAATATAATGTTTTTATAATTTACTTAAGTATTTTAAAATTGGACTTTATACACACATGTGTAGACGTATTTTGAATGTTCATAGCAAATTTCAGCAATTAAGTCTAAAAATTAATTAAGTAATCTTTATTCCCCTATCAAGGTAAACGGGAAAAGAGATTGTGAATATGAATAGACAAAATTGTATATGTAGATGTAAAACATTTGCAGAAATATGTGTATGAAGCCCAATTTTCAAATTATATTAAAATAAAATCGAGCAAACGATTTATAGAATTATTTAGATATGGCACCGCTGTAAAATAATCAGCTGGTAGACGACCCTCTTAAATGGATTTGCATAAAGATCAATTTCTATATAGCTATACTATATTTTGTATAAAAATATAATATATATATAGTTTGATTTCGTATATAGTTTGATTAAACGTTGGTTTCCAAGTATAATAAGTGCTTACACATAACAGGTCCTCAGGCTTCCGCGTTTTGACCGCGTCATAAACCTTGTGGCAGAAGGTATTTGCCTCTAGCATGGTTAGCACGTCGAGTTACCATGAACTTCTGGCGCCCGTTGCCTAGTTTTGCTTCTGAAGAAGCCACTTATATATTTTTGTTTTTAATTTTTCATTTTTGTTTTATTGTATTTTGTATTGTATATATGTACTTTACTATGACGCGGTCGAAACCCGGAAACCCTTGTAATAAGCGCTATCAGGAAAACTTTTGATGCGTAAACTTCTGTTTCAGTGCTGGCAAATGAGGTAATATGTCACTGAGCACACGGCAAGTTACTTAAATAATCTCTTTACATTTGCCATGAATTAATATATCTATTTTCTGACCTTTATGTACTTATCTTTTAATTCCTTGTTTCAATTATTTGTTGTTTTATTGACCTACAAGTCGAAATAATTCAGAAATTAAAAGATTTGCCATGAATATGAAATAAATGTAAAATATCCAAGTTCGAATAATTTTAATTTTCTATTTCGATGGGCATAACGAAACCATAGTTGAAAGATAATTCTACTGATAACGTTTGTTGTCATTTCCATAGCTTGCTATGAAGAAAATGCTATAATTTTCTATAAACAATCTTAATAACTCGAAAATTATTGCAGATTGGTACAGGGAATGCAGAATTTAATTGTTTTAAAATGTTGAAAACAAAATGGGTCATTGTATTTAAGAAGATCGAGTTTTATGAAGCTGCACTAAAACACTGAAGAACTGTTGCAGAAACGTCAAGAGCTCTTCTATCCACAATCTCAAGTTTAGAATGTTCACTCTAAATATGGCGACAGTACATAATAGCTTTGTTCGCGGACGGCATTCTGAACGTATTCGGGAATGAAAGACCTGCGCATTACAAATATGATCGTACGCGGTAACAGAATTTTCTCACCGGTGCAGAATATTCTTTGTTCGCGCAATCCATTTTACAAATTCCGAAGTAGTCCGTCACATGTTCTGTAGATCCTGAATCAAGGGCAAGCATTTTATATCTTACGCATGCGCTCTAAATTTTGACGTGAAAATACCCCATGTTCTTGCTTTATTGCTGTGGTTAACAAAGTTAAGTTGGAAACAAATTGGTTAAAATTGTTATTAAAGTAAAAACGTACCATATAATGGAAAATTTTTATGTATCGAAATACACATGTTATGTATGTACGAGCTTTAAATCAATTCTGATTGAGTAAAAATTTAGATGTCTGAATATTTCACATCAAGTGATGATAAATTAGAAGAACTTCTTCAGATATTAGAGGTTTCAAAAACTACCAATGTTTTTGAAGGAATTGTACCACAACTCTCAGATCAACATTATTTTGAACATTTTCCGCAAAATACACATAAACAGTATCCGTTTATAAGTCACCAAGGTAAACTTGGAGTATACCAAAATTTAATTTGTTACAGTGATGCCAACGTTAACTAATGAATATAACAGAAACTCGTTCGAGTAGTGCTCGCGGATGAGAAAATTCCCTCTCGTGTTCCAAGAGTCGTATGCGCAATACAAAAGTACTGAACATCTTCCAAGTATATTCTGTATCTATTCGGGATCTCTTCCGCGAACAAAGCTAATAGAAACCATCATCACGTAACTTCAAAATTCGAAAAGTCGAAAAAATTAAAAAATGACTGTAGTTAGGTATAGGGAACATAACGTTTAGATTTCCAAAGTGTAACGACAACTATATTATTCTATTTGAAATAAAAACGTTGATGTTAATTTCCGGCACTTTCGAATGTGCCCCCATCTTTAAAATATTTTTAGTGAATAGATTTAATTACTCTATACGCATATGCAACTTTGCAGAAATTTATTGTATTTTATCAGGCGGCCCAGTCTTTCTAATGGCCGGTCTCAATCAATTACCCTGTGTGCTATACAGTTTTGAAAATGTTGGCAGTCATAAACAAAAAATGTGTTAAGATAACTTATTGTAACTTATTATTCAAATTTAATTTTCTACAAAGATACCTGTTTCTTTTATTAGCTCCTTAAATAAACTTTTCTTATTTCAGCGTTATAACACACATAAGGCATTAAAAAGGCAATTGAACATATTTAATAAAAAGTCATTTTCGGCGAATAAAAGGTGTAGTTCAAAAGTCTGTATAATTTAAGTCAACATTTCTTGTGTACCATCTGTCTTCTCCTACATTAGAGATATTTTACCGATACATTGTTTTTGTTTATGTATCACCTAGATTTCCTCACGTTATGGAAATACATATTATATTTTAGTAGCCTCCTAAAACTAGTTTTGTGAAGTACTATTCTATTTCTTTAAAAAATCATAAATGTGCCAAGGAACTTCCAAAAGGAAACTTCCTAAACGGCATAATTTGAACGAATGAATGTCAGTGCTGTAATGTAAAATTAATTGGAAATAGGGAAGTCCAAAGTTTGTCTCTAGATTTAGTTTCGCGGGAATCCTTAAACAAATCAGTTATTTAGAAGATGATTTAAATTAAATCAAAGACAGATTGGGCAAAGTACTAAATAGGTCTAGAAGTCATATATCACATACTAATGGAAAAATAGCAAAAGAATTTAATTTTATGATAGAAGAGATGCTTAGTCCCACAAATTTGAAACATCCTATTTATATAATCAAAACACGGATAAATATTGAAGTGGTGAGATATGTGTTGTACTGAGACATTCGAATTGACCTGAATAGTAGGAGTCAGTCATTTGTACATTTTTAACAGAACTATGTGAAGAGTTTCACATTTGGTTTGTATTTCCGCCCATAAATTAAATTCCTTACACTTACCAACTTATCTAACTCCACATAACGACCTTTCAGAGCATTATTGGTACTATCCATTATTACAATAGAGTCATTTTTTTGAAATTCACAGCTAAACACTTCAAACCTTACACAACATTTTCCAAACAGGCATTAAGTTTGCATATGGTAGTGATACTGTAATTAGCTATGGAATCTCGATTTCTTATTATGTTTGTAAGATTTTACTAATGACTGTCAGGCTTATATCGTGGTTAGTTTTCAGTCATAGTGTTTCTTTTTCCACGTAAGATGCATAAAGCTCAAAGGTGCACACATCGATTTAAATTTATTTCACCATAGATAGGAAAGAATTTGTATCTTTTGCGAATGCAATGTCATACATTAGATATGGATAGATTAGTGTATAATATGTATATGAGGGATGTTTTCTTTCTGCTGAGCCTATCTTACTAGATGATGATATTTTGCGGCAAATTTTCTATGACAATTTCAATAAGTTGTCTACAAGTTCAGTTACATTGACTGTTGTCAAGGCATCTGATAAGTTACATTAATTCCAAGTTGCCGGTTGTTTTGAAATTTCAACACGACAATGTTCCAAAGCACACCGCGCGTACAGCAAAAAATTGGCTACACCAGAATGCAGTCACAGTTCTGACCTGGCCCTCGTGCAGTCCGGACCTGAACGCTATCTAAAACTTATGGAACGATATCAAAAGAATTGTGCGACAAAAAGAAATTTAGGTAGTCTGTTTGAGCAAGTAGTACTAGTATGGCAGAGTATTCCCCAAGAATAACGTTGTGCCCGTCTTGTTGAATCTATGGGTCGGAGATGTGTCGAAGTTCTACAAAATAAAGAGTTTCTCACAAAATATTAACAATTAGGTGTAACAGTAACTGTTTTTAGGGTATATGATATAGTTTTTAAATACACTATCCCTTGTTCTTAATTAAATGTCCAGCATGAATTGTTCTGTTTCCATATAAAATGTTATCTATGCAATACATTAAATATTTTATTTTGTTTGTGAATGTATTTCTACTTCAACAAATTATTTGAACATATGCACTGCTTAATTATTTATGGTAATGTATCACCAGTAAATATGAAAAATATCCCAACAATCTAGCGTTCTTAATTATATGGCCACCATTGTAAATTACAATTACATACATTACATTAGATTTAGTGAATTCCCGATTTTTTTGTGGCTGCCTCTGACTGGAGTGAGGTTCAGCTTACAAACAACGTACAACACTTTTCTACATCAGCCACGTATTTATAATCTCCATATTCTTCCATATGAGAAGAATACTTTTGTATCAATGGTGCGACATCGAAAAAACTACAGTCTTCTAAACATAGTGATAATTTAAATAAGTGAAATTAATTAATTATACTATGGTATGCCCATATGTATGACAGCAATGATGCTGTATTAGTAAATAATGTTAAATTAAATTTTAAAAGATAGATCAGATAGCAAAGTCAACATTTATAAATATTTTATTACTACTTTAGTACTATTATCACTTAGTTGCCTACATGCTAACACAGATGTCAAACTAATATGGGTTTTAAACATCGAATTTATCCTATTTAAGACCCGCAATCACAAATTATCATTACAGGGTGTTCCATTTTCTCCAGATGAAAAACAACTTCGTTTTTCTTAACGCGAATCTATATTTTGTCACATACCTCTTTTTTGTAAAATACGCATATAAATAAAGTACTGATACTATATTGACGACTTTTTTTCAAAAAACATTATTTCTTTTTATTCAGATATGACTCGCATGTGGGACAGTGATCTACAGCAATAATACAATAAAACAGCAATAAAACAGACCAATTATGGTCTCATATATAAGACACGGCTTCTGACTCTAGCAAACATTTAAAAAAAGGAAATAGTTGATTCAAATACAAAATAACTTTATTTAATTTTCGTATCAAAACAAATGCAACGCAAACGCACACATTGCACACAAAGAAAGTTTGCTTTCTGTTTTATTTTTCAAACAAAATAATGGGGCATCTGATCTTTTTTCGATTTTTTTCTGGAAAATATGGGATTTTTGGGTTTTTGGGTCTTTTTTTTCTTGGCATCATCCGTGAAGTAAAGAAGTGATTGTATTATTTGGTCCCTGAAGTTCAGATATGCATTTTTCGTTCCTGTAGTTTTCTGATATAATCAGTTACTATTCCATAAGCAAACGTCTACCAAATGAAAAAATAAGTTTAGGTACCATCTAAGGGTTTTCCTCGGTGTGATGTAGTATGAAGTCATGAAGTCATTTGAGCCGTTCGATCAATCCTAGACATATTTTTGTTGTAGTCATTAACGATATTTGGTTTCACGGATTCTGTGCCCTTTCTGTTCTGTGTTTCTTGCATCTCAAATTTATGCGACGTCGAAATGACAAAGATGTCATGTTTGTCGTGCCATTTACCAACAATAACAGGACATTCTCTTTTCCATATAACCTCGCCTCTCTTTAGCCTTTTATTTATAACATCTTTGGGATCTCCTTTCTTATTTTTTCAGAGTGTGTCAACATTTTTGTTTTTTTTTTGTCTAACATTTTTTCTGCAACACCTACACTTGTGTAAAAATTATCCAAAAAAATTGTATGCCCTTTTCTTTCATATTTAGTAAAAATCCATCCGGCATACATAATTCATACAGCTTAACCTCATATTTAGTATCTGCCGAAAATACACAAGCAACGCAAAATCAGTTCAAACCGATTGTGTCCCATCGTTTTATGAAATAGTGGATGATGATAGACTATATTTCTTAACCAATAGTGCTTCATATTAGGCAATTCTATATTTCCTATGACAATACAAAGAGTTAAAAATCTCATCATTTCATCTCGTGTTGTATTTTTCCATCTACGTATATTTTAATTTTCTTGGGAAGCCATTTTTGATAAGAAAAGTTGTGTCCTGGTGTTTGTCCAATGAACATATTTATCAATCAATGAATCAAATTCAGCTTGGTCCACATTATCACCACTGTTTTAGTCATCGGTATTAATTTTCAGAATCTTGATATGGTTCTTCAAAAGAATCGTCGTTTTCATCAGAGTTTAAAACATTTTCAACAACTTTTCTTGCTTCTTCTTGTAGCTCACCCTCAGTCAAACGTCCTTTTTTTTGACGAATACATATATTATCAGAATAATATTTATTTACACATTTATATAAATATTTATTAAAGAACAAATGATACTAGTTACCATCTCTATAGACTCCGTCCTACTTCGGCCAGAATTCCATTTTTTACGTATTTTAAGCCATTAGGTTTGTTCGATTTGGACATTTGCGTCCTACAGCAAGCAACAAATATTTTAAAGCTGCGTTTAGTTTTTAGTTGCAGAGTAAACGCGACGTTTTAACGCTACTGCAATGAACTCCAACATGTTTCAGAGACCGTTTGATTTGCGTTATTGCATGAACAGTAAGCATCTAGTTTATTTTCGTACACAAGATTGGAGGATTGGAGTGAGTTATACATAAAAATTAATACATATCCAGGTAGATAAATATACAGTATAGAATTTTCCATCTAGATTATTTGTATAATATTTATTATAATAATTATTATTATTATGTTTATATTATATTTTTATATTATTTATATTATTATTATTATATTTGTATAATTACCATTTCCATTTTGTTCTTCATTCGCGTCATTCATGCAACTCATAACAGTCGTCAGGATCATCATATACAGATAAATTGCCCTAACCAGCCCTAACTGAATAGAAACGGTGTTAATTCACTTGGTACGGTACACAACAACGGACCATATATTTGAAAATGCAAGGTTAGTGAAAGGATTATTTATCCTACTCTTTTTTCCGAGCTACCTGTCTCTTTTCTTACAGCGAAAATCTACTCATGGAGTGGATTAAAAATTCTTGACGCTAGAGTGTATTAGCGTCAAACTGCAAAACTTGATATTTAAAATCGAACAGCTTCCTCGCCGCATAAAATTAACGCGAATCAAACCGAACAGCAACGTTGCAAGTGCGCACGAGCGTGCGTTAAATTGTTTACTGCCGAAGCCAAATCGAACAAACCTATTGACTAATATTGTTTCAGTAGGTATTTTATACCACTTCTGAACCACCCACTCGACGTGGACACTGTATAAAGGCTGGGACACACTTGTCATACAACCTTCCGATCCGACTCCGGTCCGATGTTTCTCCAAGAATTGGATCGGTGTGGGATCGGAAAGGGGTGAGCACACATATCATACAAGCTCCAAGCTACTTTCCAACTTTGGTGGACGATTTAGCTGAAGTTATCCACAACTTTCTAGCCACACGTTTCTATATATGATGTGCCGCACAAGTAGATAATGACATAGACTAATATCTGTCATGTGTCATATAGAATTTTTAGAAACGTAATACATGTCGTGCGTTTAATTTATGGGTATACAGGTTTTTAAAACAATAATCAGTTAAAATTAACTAAAATACATTAAGAGATAATTTTATCTCATCGGTAAAACAATTGCGCCATTTTATTGGGCAGCTGGCCGGACTTGAGAAGAAAAACAAAAATAATCTGTGGATGGGTTTTTTTAGCCATAACTCGATAGCCGAAGGGCGTGCCAAAATTCTGATGACTGAGTAGGACATACAGTACCATTGCCAATCTTATTGCGCTAGTAGATTCATTTGGTAGATATGTCTATGTCATTATCTACTTGTGCGACACATCATATATAGAAACGTGTGGCTAGAAAGTTGTGGATAACTTCAGCTAAATTCGTGGACGGTCCTGTGCGCAAAATGTGCAAAAATTTTGGCAACTGCGATTCAGCCATGGTGGCACTTTGTTTAGAAGAAGATAAAGGAATTCAGAGATCTTTCATGGAGAACAGCAGAAAACGCAGATTTTGGGTACATGCTGCTTGGAAAAGAAGATCTGCAGAAGGAGAGTATTCCAAACTTATACCTTATCTGTTGAATGTTTCCGGTTTTATAGCCGCCATTTTTTCCTATTTTAGTATTAAATAATAATATCATCGCATATATTCACATACAAAAGAAACTACCAAACGACATGCGTCCCGCAGCCGGCAAACGAATAGTCTGCACGATCGGACCATGATCGGATGAAAAAACGGAGACGGATGGGAGTGGGAACGGACAGGTGTCGGAAATGTGTGAACTACGGCGTTCGGGTTGCAGTGCCATTTCCCTCTCAGACACTCGTTCGACTGTATGATCGTAGTCGGATCGGATGAGTGTATGATAGGTGTGTCTCGGCCTTAAGTCGGGCACAATGTACGACCACGCGATGACCCATCACTCACCAGCGGACACGTTGTATAACGGTCCCCTCGTGAACTGTTTTCAGAACCATGTCAAAGGCAGGTAAGCTGTTTTTGACCTGGTTCTGAAAACAGCTTGCTGGGGACGGGGCACGGGGGAGGGAGGAGGGAGCTATTATGCAGCGTGTCCGCTAGCGATTGTTGAGTCATCGCGTGACCGTGTATTGTGCCCGGCTGATACAGTGTCTACCTCAAGTAGTATTTACATTCCAATTTTCAGTCAGGTGCTAAATGAAATGGTTTAAAAAATAATTACAAATAGTTCCTTTTCTCGGCCGTAATATTATCAAAAATTGTGGAAAAGATTTCTTTGTCGTAGCGACCAGTTATGCTTCCTAGAAAAATTAAATAGGTATGCATTCGTTAGCTTTCGGTAATTTTATATTTTGCCTTTATTAGAAACGATTTATACACAGGACATACCTATAAAATATTTGAATATATTTTGCGTACTACTACTACTTAGCGTATATTTAGTTACGAGCATGCTATGTAGGAAAACGCAAAATGTTTTAAATATTTTATGTCTAGTGTATAAATCGTTTCTGATCAAACAGAATTACCGAAAGCTAAAAAATGCGTATTTAATTTCTCTAAGAAGCAATTATAAGCTGCTACTACAAGCAAATCTTTCCCACATGGTTTAAGGAATATTATGTTTTGTTTGTAAAGTACAAACGTGTCAGTTTAATCTTGTACTATACGCTAGAACAGTGGTTCCCAAACTTTTTTGTGTCGTAGACCCCTTGCCATGTTTTTCGGTTTTGGGTAAATTTCTAACTGTAGTGAAGTTTAATGTTAAAAACTTAAAGTAAAAACACATGTTAAGTTTTATACATTTATTAATTGAATTTAAATGAAAACTAGTCAGAATAAAGTTTTGTATCTGTTATATAAAATATACGTGACATAAAATAAACTAAGCAATAAGTAAATGTTTTTAGTGAGAAGGATGAACCTGATGCTTTAATAATAAATTATCAACATTTGGCGTCAATTTTGTAACGTTTAATCTTAATAAAATCAAAAAAGTCATGAAACGAAGGGTTAAATCTCCTAATGATGTCCAGTTTGTTTCTTTTTTTGTTAGGAGATTGGTAACAGCGCTGAACCCCATTTCCACTAGGTATGACGATGTAAAGGAAATTAAAAATTTTCTCGCTATATTCCATAATACGGGATAAGTACCGGGTATGTTGTTTTGCAGTCAGAATTGCTTATATTCATTTTTAAACTGAACCTTATGTTCTTCGTTTGTACTTAGTTCAGTCAGTTCCTCTTGTATTATGACATTCGTTTCTTCTATGTCACCATATGGGTTAATTATTCACGGTGGTATTACCACAGTCAAAACATCCTCAAACCTAGTTTCAAAATCTGAATAGAGGACATTTAAGTCTTGAACGTAGATTGAAACGTCGTCTTTCTGGCAGTTTGTCTGTGACAAATTGGGGAACTGGGAAAATTCGCCCCGCGCAATATTTTGCTTCATTAGTTTAACTTTGGCAAGAAACGCTGATAAGATGGACTTTGTTTTAATCAAATTTAGACTGTCGCCTTGTAACTGCACATTAATCATATTAAATTATACCATATTACCATATTAATTATGTCTGTTTTCCTCTTCAATAAATTGTCTTTTAAAATTTTATCTTTAGTATTCAGAAATTCTAAAATAGTCTCAAAAAGTGCAAAAAATCTTGTCAAACATAAGCCTTTCGACAGCCAGCGTAATTCAATGTGAAGGAGTAATCAATGAAAGTGTTCGTCATTTTCTTCACACAACTGCGCAAATAACAGCGTATTCAATGCGTTGCTTCGAATTCGGTTTACTGCATCAATGATTAATCGAAGAGATTCATGCAATCCAACACTCAAATTTTTAGCAACTAAATGTTGTCGATGGATGACGCAATGTATTGCTATCACCCCTGACACATTTTGTTTTAAATAGCTTATAAATCCACGATAAGGTCCAACCATGGCAGGTGCTCCATCTGTAGCTACTGATATTATATTTGATAAAGGGATTGCTTTTTCAATTAAGTAATCCTTCAAAACATGAAATATTGATTGACCTTTAGTGTCGGTTGTCAAAGTTCTTACGAAGAGTAGTTCTTCGTAGATTTCTTTATTCATAATAAAACGAACATACTACTAGTGTAAGGGTTTTTCACAATAAACGAGTGAGTTTATTTTAATATATATATTGTAATAAAGAAATAAAAATAAAACATAAATTCCAGTTCTTTGTACATGAAAGACACAAAATAATAATTCTCATATAATGTATAAGCGTATAAAATAATATTTACACATAATGTCTCTCTATCATGCGTATTAAACGCTATTTGAAATGTGTACTTTATGTACTTCTTGTATTTAACGAGCCAAAAGGATATCTTTAGTGCCTTAAGCACATTATATTTATATTTGGTTGCATGAATTAACGAGATCCAAAAGGGTATATTTATCGGAGCGATTCCTGAACTAGGGAGAGAGTGAATAATCAGTTCAATAGTTTATCACTACCGCGTAAAACACCATACAACTCAAAACTACGTCCAGGAATATCTAATTTCTCGTATATATTTCATATGCGTCTATTTGCGCTTTTTACTATATGCTCCATCCACTGACCCCTTTTAATAGTACGACTCCACGAACCACGGTTCGTGTGCTGAACGCAAAGAATCCAACGAGTACACACTCGTATGCGCATCGCGATCAGCGGAGGCAAGTCCGTGCGCGGCTATACCACTAACAAACCGCGCAAAGTCAGATAGCACGTCATCTATATAATACGGGTCGGCTCGCGCTTCTTGGTCGTCGCTCCGACGCAGTTGCATTTAAAAATATATGCTATCGATGGCGCGTGCTTCTTTTCGTCGCTACAACGCAGTTTTGAGAATAGCTCCGAAGCAGTTGCATTTACGATAGCTCCGAGGTAGTTGCATTTAAAAATATATGCTATCGATGGCGCGCGCTTCTTTTCGTCGCTCCGACGCAGTTGCATTTACGATAGCTCCGAGGTAGTTGCATTTTATAAATATATGCTATCGGTGGATCTTGTTTCTATTAATTCGTTATCATGATTTTACTTATTTATATTATAATTATATTACATTAAGCGTGAAATTTAGACATATTAATTTAACAAAATACTGAATATATAGCAAATATATGTAAAATAAAAAGAATGCTTGTTTTAAATGTCTTTGAGACTTTAACACGGATTTTGCTATAAGTAGCGAGATATTGTAAGACGCCCGCAAACCATCATCGTTTCTTTGTGACGTCGAAGCGAACATTCTGTCCAGCGTGGATCTCTTCGGAAGTTTATCTTTGAGTGTTTGAAAGTATTTCAAATCTTTATCTGTTTTATCATGGTGACATCTAGTCAGATGATCCTGCAGCTTAGATGGTTTCATAGCATCATTGCCCAAAACTTTGTTGCATAAAAGGCACATAGGAAATTGTTTGTCCGACAATGATGGAATGAGGCTAAACTTCAAATAATCAACGCTGTACTCTCTACATTTCTTTTTAGAGTCGGACATGGGATCAGTCATCTGTGGGCAAAATTAATCTATTTTAGTAAGACATAAAGCTCTATATTAAAAAATCAAAGTCAAATTTAAATCGTATGGTCTTAGATTTTATGGCAGGCATAGGTGTACAGCCATTATAAATGAATGTGAGAAGCTGTACAGTTGTAGATTTCATATTTTCTTAATTTATCTTTCAAAGTGGTAACATATTGTATGTTAATAATAAAATACATACATAATATGCACGTATAGTTGTCTTTTTTTAGATTTTTCCGAAAACATTCTGTAATCCGAACACCTCTTTGCAGCAATTACTTCGAATTACGGAGATTGCAGTATAATTATACCTTAATTTGCTTAACTTCCTAAACTTTGAAAAAGAAACTATTGAGGAGTACTCGTGTAATTTTGCATGATTTGAATATTAAACTACTAATAACTGAAGTCATGATTGGCGTAATTTATCTATCTTTGCTAACTACGAGTACAAAACTAAAATTTAATACAAAATAATGTACTTACTTTTCTCCGGCACTCTCAAACAAAATAACACTGATTCACTATAATTTGTGTGATAAACTGCCAGTTTATATTTTTTTAAATATTTTCTAGCACTTTCCATTTCAAGATTCAGGAGACGAATAAACGTATTTGTCTCACATTCGTATTTATAGAGTGACGAATTGAATAAGTCAGTGCAAGTTCGCGTAGCTCTGAGACTGCGCATATGCTTGTAACAAGATGATACTGGTATATCATCATGTGCAGGTTTTTACAAGTTCAAAACTTGTAAAATGTAATGTATTGCGACCACAAAGCGAATGCCTACATCCTACAACTTACACAATTTTATAAACATATACATATAATAAATGTTTTACTTCATAGGTACTTTTATAAATAATGTATATGTCTGTATATTATAAGATAATATAATGTAAGTAAGTAGGTACTATCAGTGTAGGTTGATATCCACTATCGTCGACCCCCACTTTCATTTCATGGTCTCCCAATTTTTTTTTCGCTGACGTAGACCCCTTGCAGGTTGTCATAGACCCCTGGGGGTAGATGTAGACCACTTTGGAAATCACTGCGCTAGAAGAACGATGCGAGATTTGACGGTCGGGTTATCTATGAATCGATGACACTGACAGTAATAGTCGTAGTCGTGAACATTGTATGTTTGTCTCTGCATTTTGGCAGAATTTATTTCATTACACTGTATTTCCACTACACATGGCTCTAACATGTTTGATGCTACTTTTGTTTTTCTTCAACGCTATCTTTAATTTCTAGCGATTGAGTGAACTTTTCCTTTTCAAATTAGTTACAAATTTGATGAGAAAAAAAGAATCAAAACACTTTTCGAATATTTTCTTATCACTTATGTGACGTGCGGTGTCCGAATAGGTCACGCCAAACTTTACAGATAAAAGAACGTTAAAAATTATTGTCGATGCCAAATCCTGGGTTTGCTTGGCCAGAGTGGCAATGAATGTTACCTGTTCCTACCCGATCTGAACCTCTCTTATGAGGGCTTTAGGGTTCAACCACATGGTAGTGTAATATACAGTAAAAATCACAGGCCTATATATAATAATATATAATATTGAGAAAATATAAAATTGGTTTTATTTAATAACTCACAGGCCGACATTCCCAATAATTTCAATATTATAATATACAATATGTGTATAATAGAAAAGTAAATAAAAGCACAAAAAATACAAGACTACAAACTGCTAGTTTCATCACTAATGTAGGTGGCTTCTTTACGAGCAGAAAGTCGGTAGGGAATCCTAGAAAGTCACAGTAACTCGGAGTGTCAACACGCTAGAGGCAAAAACATTGTGGTGGCTAATCTTTTAGTCAATCTTTCATAGAGTTTCTTGCTCAGAAATCTTTTTCGTGCATCCAATAAATCATCATTATCACATAAATTCCCCACGGTCCTGACGTTGGTTTTGTGTGAATTAAATTTAAAATATCTATTTTGTTTGACACCTAAATTATAACTAAATTTATTAATTGATATCGAAGGCTTTCACGGTCTGAGTCTCTGTTATGAGGGCTCGTTTCGTTTGAAATTAAGTAATTATCAAAGATTATCCTAGAACCACCAATGATATCCGTATCTTCCTACGAATTAAATAACTTTCTTTGGAATATTTGTAAAGAATATTTATACTATCAGTTTTAAAGTATGCATAAGTCTTCGCAAAAATTGGTAAAGTAATGTTATATATACATAGGGGAAACCGGTATATAGTGGGACAATATATTTCATTCACGATTTTTAGTATCAAATGTTTATTTGTTGGAGATACGGTTTCTAAGGAAGGTTGTAATTGATATTAAGTTTATACTGTTATCAATGAAAATTAATTTTTACTAGATAGTTTTGTGTTTTTTGCATGGTCCCGGTATGTACCATATGCCCCAGTACATACCACTGCTCGGTATATTGTGGGACACGTTCGAATATCAAAGAAAAAAAATTTATTATGTACGAACAAAAAGGATAACTGTAAGTAGATCGTTTCACATAAATATACAATAAAATCAGTTAAAGCAACATTAAACTTAAACTTTTTGGAAGGCCGTTCAGTGCCCCCTGATATTTCAGGTTTAGGTAGTTTCATTACTATATCTTCTCTCTCTTTCACATCATCATCTTTCTTTTCGGGATATGTGAAAATCCATCATAACCCTTTTGTGAGATAGGTTAGGTCGTAGTCAAGATTGTCAATCTTTTCTATTTTGGCAACATAGAATCTAATACTTTTCTTTGTAGGAAATTTTACTAATACAAAGTTTTCTTCGGATAAACTTACGTTTGGAACTTTGTTTTCTTCTGTAATGCTATCGTCTGTTGAATCATTGCAGATTTTCTCTAGTTCCACGTCACTTTCCGAACTTGAAAAGTCTGTAAATAATTTTCTCTTCAGATTGTTTTTCATTTGTTGCCCAGTTTTATTCGGTTTGTGTTTCTTTTGGCGTTGTTTCATTTCTCTTAATCGAATCTTTTGCATTTTCTGTTCGCGGGCCAATTCTATTTCTTCTTTATTTGGGGTATCACTTAAAACAGTAGATTTCGCTTTTTTGTTTTCCTTTCTGATGCCATTTCTTGCCTGTGCCTTAACGTGTGGTCTAACTGCTCCAGGAGTTACTATATTCGTCCTTGCTTTGGTACTATGTGACGTCAATATATTCATGGTGCCAGCGACAACTTCGTCACTAGTTGAAGGTCCTGGGACATCGCAAAGTCCTTCTGGTTTTTTCTACCCTGTCTGTTACATATGATGACAGAAACTCCGATTCATCAAAAATATCGGAGTTAAATGGATAAATTCCAGTCCTTTCAAACCCCTTAATGATATTAGATGGCGTAGAAGCTAATGGAAATGCCTTTCCCACTACACCTACAATATCGTTGATCGTCATAGGGACCCCCGAATGGTTTAACATCCATGCATCAACCGATTTCTTGTACTATAATTTAAAGCGAGCAAAACAGCTTATATCCAACGGTTGCAGCTTATGGCTGTAATGCGGCGGAAGTGTTAAGAGTATAATGCCATTTGTTTTAAAGAGATTTAATACTTTGATATCAACATGACTCTCATGATTATCTAAAATTAAAGATATTTTATTTTCAAGTACAAAATTCTCGGAGGTCATCCAACCTGGTGGATAAGCTGTGCCACTAGAACTGTTTGGAGCTCCGTTCAGCATGTGTGGTCTAAAATTTTTCCTCGGAAAAATGAAAAATGGGGGAACAAATGTTCCATTAGCACATATAGTAGTGCACATTGTGACTAATGTACCTCTTTCTCCATTTGTAACCTTTCCTACTTGTTTTTCTTTTTTACCGGCCAGTATTTTTGGAGGTTTGTGGACGTTTGTTACAGCGGTTTCGTCGCAATTATATATCTGATATCCTTTTACCTGGTGCTTTTCTATCACTTCTTGTAAGTTGTTATAAAAAAGATTTACGCTAAATTTATAAAAACTTGTAGCCCTACTTAAGGTTGTAGCTTCGGGAGTTGGAAGGCTTAAGTTAGCATGTCGCTTTCTAAATAAATGAACTCACTCAATTCCTGCCATTTTGTTTGCTGTCCATGATTGGGAAATATGTTTGTCATTAGCTATTACATAGCGGTAGGCTAATTCTTGCGTATCTTTTAATGTCAATCCATAGCACATTCTAGAAGCCTGTAGTAGGTATTCACTTAAAAGATTTTCTTGCCTATTGTCAATACAGATTTAAAACCGTGTTGCCATGCGAAATTTGGGGATGCGAAGTTTTGGGATTCACCGCTAAAGGTTTTATATTTCAAAACTTTACGATGAAGGGCTGATTTGCTAATACCAAATTTGGTCGCTGCTAATCGTATTGCGAGTCCATTCTTTGTAACATCATTAATGGCATTTTTCATAGCTATCTCATTTTCTATATGGGCTAACTGGCTATTTTCCATTGTTTCCGTTAGGGGTCTGCGGTACCAAAAACTGAAGTTCGGTACGGTTCCGCACGGTTAATAATTCTGTACCGCGGTTCTCGGTACGGTACACGGTACTAATGATATTACATATATGAATGTTCGAATGCATTGTTTGGAATAATTTTTTTTGCTGGTTGGTGTAGTCTTTTATCTATAAATTTAATTTTACTCCTATTATTTTCTTAAGAAATAGTGTTTTCAGTATTTCCTTGTATTGCTTCAAATATGGCTTATAAAATAAGTTCATTTATAAAGTGTATCTAGGTGTGTACGCTGCAATTTACATCAGATGTGTATTTATTCTTTTTAAAGGTATGTATGCTAATACAAGGCACAAGTCTATGAACTATGAGTCAAGTCCGCACCTGTTTATTTATAATCTTCGGCTTTAACAGTACTGAGAGATTTAAATTTTTTAAAGTGAATTCTAGGAATAACAAATCCTTTGTACTGAAAGATTTTGACTTTCTTTTGAATGAATGTTTCCTCAGAGCACCAGAAAAGAAACGAGAAGCATTTTTGGTTAAAAATTCTTAATAGGAGCAATAATTACATCCAAAGTAAACTTCAGCAATTCAATGCAAACTTATTTTTAGGCGACGGTAACTGAACGGAACAAAAGTTAATAATACATGAAGAAAAATGCTTATAAATAAGTAGTATGGAATTATTTTTCGTTTTATCATTGTAAACTGTATCGGTACAGACAACGATCTCGGTACCATGAAAACGTTGTCTGTAACCGAACCGCTGACGGTACATCGTCCTGTACCGTACCGGTACCGAATTTTCGGTGCACCGCCGACCCCTAGTTTCCGTAAGACTGCGTTTTGAATTTTTTGGCATCTGCAAAATACACAATAAACTTATTATGCTGGTACATAGTGGGACAAACTAAAGACATGTCTCACTATACACCATCACAGAATGTCCCATTACGCACCACCACGACTGCTTTAAAATTTTGTTTAAATTTCCCGCTTCGGTGTTGGAGTATTTTTGAACTTAGTAACAGAAACCGTATGCGTTGGTGAGGTTATCATAAAAAATTGAAAGAAATTTGAAAGTAAATTGCTAATTAATTATGAAAAAACCGTAAATCATATAGAAAAATTACAGTGCTATCTCCCCTTGACTTTATTAGTTCTCCAAAACTGTATATTTAATTTGCTTTTCACAACTGTTGCACCTCTGACACACCGAACGGTTCATACTCAACTGACGGCAGTGTTGCTACTGCCTCTAAAAATTTTGTACTAAATAATAGCAAAAAATTGTACAAAATTTCATCTTAATTGTACTAGCTTCAGGACTAACATAAATGGACGAGAAAATTCAAAATTTATATATAGGTTTATACAATAACGCTTGTTGAAACATTATATGTATTTATTCTCAAAAAATAACAAACAACAATAAACACATACACAGACATGTAATAATATTTATATTAATCAAATGCATCAATATTAATTTCTATGTTACTAACATCTTTGTAAATTGAAGTAACTAAAGGGAATGTATTAAACAATAAGTATTCCTTTACTGACAAGATATTTCCACAAGTACTAACAAGAAGTCTGTTTCTTAGCTTGTTATTTATTAAACAGATCAGGAGTAGAACTGCGCCGAATCGACAGCAAGTCGCCTCGATACTTTCCCCACACTCCGCTTCCCCCTCCCTCCCCTTCCCTTAAAGTGAATAAGTGCTTTAAGGAAAGGAGAACAGTGGGGTGTGGTAAAAATATCGAGGCGAGCCGTTCCCGATTTGGCGCAGTTCTACACCAGAAGGTATCAAATCAACCGATAGAGGATAGAGGTAGCTGATTCTATAACATTGTTTTTCTACAATATGCTAAATCTGTATTCAGTACCGCCAACACAAACCCAAGTATCACCGAAGTTTCGAATGATACTGCAAAATAACTAAACTTAATAATAAAGTTCTGATGTACTAAAAAATCATTGATTGTACTAATTCTAGTACAATTGTACTAACTATAGCAACACTGACTGACGGTAGTGATAGATAAATATTGGGTAGTTGAAAATACAATGTCTCAGTATATACCGTGGCCCACTATATACCGGTTACCCTATGTATATGTATATGAAAGCAATCTCGAATTGCGAATTAGTATGCAGTCGTGTCGTGTATACATATGCCACGATAGGTGCCCTAGTAGCACAAAAAATAGGGCCAATATCGATTCCCTATCGGCTATTAGTCGGCATGATATTAGGTGGCGATATCACGCCGATACGAAGGTGGGAACATTTTGCAATAGCGGGCGAATATCACGCAATAATGGTCGGCCGATATTTAGAGAAAAGTCGGCGCTCGATCGGCAGGCGACGTTGGCTCAATGTGTCCGGCCGATACTCACCCATTCGAGGAAAGGAATGTTGGATATATGTATATACTTACTATTGCACCAATATTACTTTATAGCATTCAGTAAATGTAGGCAAACGACAACACGAACATGTCTCATCGCAACAGATATATCAATACTAATAATATAACGATGTACCATTAAAAGCTAAAAAATATATGCTTTAAATGAGCTGATCTCGTACACAGGTAACAACAATAAAGGTGTGTTTTGTAATACGAAGAAATAAGTACTTCGACAAATGAAATATATTTAATGTTAACACACGAAATACATAGTTAGAAATATATCAAAAAATAGGTAAAACATTAAATTTGAATAGCTATTAGCTAAACAAAAAAAAGAAAGAGTGTGGTAAATATATTCGTGATACACATACAAATTATGTAAACCAAACTAAAATGTCAACCTAATTTAAATAAAAAAAAGAAAACAGATATAAAAATGTGTATCTTACAGCCAGCATAATAGAATAAGGGTTATAACATTTTCAAATAAACCACTATTTTAAGCAATGACATATATGAGTAGATAATAGTAAGCTCTATTATATGTCTTGTGAAAATTTAAAATTACTAAATAACACATCTGAAATATTTAGTAAGAGTGCCCATCTCTATATACTGCTGGTAACAGTACATAACTCTAAATATCAGTTGATTGGGTGAATGATCTATTGCAATCGTATTGTCAATGTAAATATTATATTCGAGACAAAAATACTACAAGGCCTACTAATCAACAAAGGTGGCTACAAATCTAATACAATGAGGGCCCAATATAAAAACACAAAGCTAGAATCGAAGCTACATTGGTAAACATACATAGTTACATTTATGACGAAAGAACGTAAACTTAGTATCTGAAATGTAATATTAGAATTATTCTAAATAATTCTACTCATACAGATATGCAGATAATCCAACAAATATATAGATATATATGAGTTAAGTAACAAACCAATGCAAGTTTATATTTGTTGATGGTAAAAATTAAGGTTCCGTTTAAGAGTAATATCGTAGTGATTATAGTATAAATTATAATAAAAAGTATATATTCGCTCACGATAAAATTACATACTTCAGTATTGCTGTCTTCGACATGGTATTATATTGGTCAACGGAACATATGCACACAAAAAGTCTTTTCTTGGAATAATCCCCAAATTCACTGTTCTTCTTTATTGCTAAGTGTAACTCATACTCATATAACTTTGTGACGGTGCATTTAATATATTGGAAACATAACACTACGTGGTAGCCTGATCGATTTTGCTATTCTTCGTGGTATCATCTTCTGGCAAACGGCACACATTAAATGATCGTGAATTTCACAACTACAACAATGCCACCTCACAATGATGGTTGCTTATTATAACTTTGAAGCCTAAAATAGATAAAACAAAATAACTTTTTTGCTCTCGAGTAATAACTAATTAGAAAATACATTGCTGAATTAATCGTTCGTATACAAAAGAGTCTTAAATTAACTAAATATTAAATTAATTAAAAAGAAACTTACTTATGTTCTTAGCTTGCAATACTGTTCTACACCTATACCAAATACCTTGCCGTGTGCCGTTCACGTCAGAAGTACAAGATGTTCGCCTACCAACTTGGCATTAGTCACTCATATAAATAATAATAAAATAATTCAATTTATTTTAATTTATTATTATTGAAGTTCTTAATATTTAATCACACTGAATAAAGCTTGTTTTATATTTCTCAATAATTATCAGAAATGGAGCACTTGTGACGTCATGGTTCTGTCTTTTCTTTTATCGCGTTATTGGTTGATACTGGGCTGACATAATGTTAACATCGAATGAAAACATCATCGACACACATCTAAGATTGACGTGCAACCAATATGAAACCTATATTCGAATGATAATATCACAGTGACACCCGCCTTTAATGTCATGTGAATACCTGTTTCCGTTATAAATACAATATCGGCGACAAATATAGCGATATTATCGCTATCGGCATGATATATACCCGACGTCACACACTGATGTCTATTCAATAACATATATTTCTGTTTATCCGATCGTGGTAGGGAGTCACTGATATCGCACCAAGCACGGCATATCGGTGATACGTCGGGGTGATGTTTAGCCAACGTTTGGTGCTACTAGGCTGAGCTCCCTTAA
Source organism: Holotrichia oblita (assembly GCA_023690525.1). NCBI lineage: Eukaryota > Metazoa > Arthropoda > Insecta > Coleoptera > Scarabaeidae > Holotrichia > Holotrichia oblita. Next base: position 43,004,242 of record CM043021.1, read on the forward strand.
CCGTCCAATGTAGCTTTCTTTGTTATAATTTAAAATAACTATCAACACTTTAACGGATAGTTCTGGTAAAGAAGAGTATAATAAAAATATTAGTAACTTAACACAATGCACGTCGATGACGCTGATGATATGCTCCATGAAACGGATTTGCTTGGTAAGCTTGATACACAAACTATCACGAACGACGAATAAGAATGGAATTTGCCTTCTACTTCCGACCTGGACGACTCCTTCACTTCACTTTCATTGGCTGGTACAGTGCTTGAGCAAACACCTCCGCGTAAAACGGATTTTCAGCGTCTCGCCGACAAGGTGGCTTAAGGGAACCTTAGTCTTAATGTACAGAGTCTTTCCTCCAAGGCTGACCTGCTTAAGGAGTTTTTAGTCTGTAATGACGCAGACGTGGCCTGTATTGGTGAGCATTGGCAAAATTCATGTAAGGTAGGATTTTAACTTTTAATAACTATTATGCAGCTACTTATTTTGCACAAAGTGTTTCCAAACATTGTGGTACTTTGATTTTAATCAAAAGAGGTTTTTCTGTGTACAGCGTGACCATCCCGGATATAGCTCAAGAATTTGATTTTGAGTAGGTACTGTAGCATTAAGGTTAAGAGTCCGTGAATAAATGTATTACGTTTTTACAAATCCCCAAAAGGTTCATTGGAGATATTTTTTGAAAAATTAGATCATGTATTAGGTTACCACAAAAAAAGGTCAAAATGCATTAGTTTGCGGGGACTTCAACCTGCTACAGATTACAGCTTCCGTTAAAAACTTATGCTGTCCTATAAGTTGGTTTCGACAGTAACTACACACGAATTGGTGTAGTATGTGAGTCGATAGCGACTTGCATAGATAATATTTTCGCAAGAACTTACTATCAATATCAAATAATAAACAACATCAACGATTTATCTGATCATAACTATCTATTACTAACGCTTGATTGCAGTTCCTCTACTGTGACGGATTATAAATTTAAACGTTCTTATACTCAATCAAACATGAAACAGTTTGTTCTGGCAGTTGAGTCTGTAGATTGGCAACCTGTTTATGCGGAGGTAAATCCTAAATTAAAATTATTATCGTTCTGTGATGTCATACAATAGTATTTTAACATTTGTTTTCCACTTCGTAAACATCGAACTAATTATGACAGATCTTGGATGTCTCCTGGGATTAGGGTTTCATGTCGCACTAAACGGAGGTTGTATGCGCTCCAGATAATGTTTCCGGATCCTGTCGGTCATATTATAAAAAATACTGGTGTATACTAAAGCAAACTATTAAACTGTTTAAACACTTACAAGTACAGCGTAAAATAAATACATCTAGCAACATTATCAAAACATGGGACATTATCAGACATCAAGCTAAGCAGCAGTTTCCGCATTGTAATTTAAAGGTAATTAATGAAAATAGTGAGTTGGTGACGGATCCAAGCGGCGTTGGGAGCATTTTGTAGAATCAATAAAGAAATGCGGGCAGGGTGGCGTTGATGATCATACTACTTCGCACTTTTCGAATTCTTCTCCTCATTCAATGTTTCTTACTGCTATTCTGGCCTGGCTCATTCGCTTACCGCGAATGAGCCAGGTCATATAATACATAATCTTAATAATACCAACGCTACAGGAATGGATGAAATGCAAGTCCATATCTTTAAGAAAACTGCTGATATTATATGCTTACCTTTACAGGACATAATTGATACATTCATCGAGGTCGGTGTGTTTCCAAGTACATTTACGATATCTAAAATCATTCCACTTCATAAAAGAGGCGACAGACATGGTGTCGAAAATTACAGGTCCATTGCGATTTTACCAGCACTTTCAAAAATCTTTGAAAAAGTAATGCACTCACAGTTGAATAGTTTCTTAACATCGAATAATCTACTTTCAACATGTCAACATGGTTTTATTAAGGGTAGGTCTATTTCCACTGCATTGACAAACATCGTAAACGGTAGGTATTCTTAGAAATCCGAATGCTTGCAAGTATGTTGCTTGCATTGCTTGTGATCTTTCTTGTGCTTTTCATCTTGTGGCTCACATCATACTTCTCGAAAAATTGTGTGCCTACGGGGTTCGAGGAAGCTCGTTGTCTTTGTTTGAGTCCTATCTTTCTGGTCGCAGGCAATATACCGAAATTGCACATAGAGCGAATAGTGGTTGTATAAGCCACTATAAGTCTAATATTCTTGACATATCAGCCGGGGTTCCACAAGGTTCAATATTGGGACCTCTGTTGTTCTTGATCTATGTTAACGACTTGCCTCTTTCTGTGTCTGGTGGTGTCACGATGTACGCAGACGACACGGCGGTTACGCTTACTGGGAGTACTAGAGAGGAACTAGAAGCAAATGTTATTAAAAATAAACTAATATTAAATATTGCAAAAACTAAAATCTTACGTTTTGTTGAAAAGGGTACTGAAGAAAGCTTAACTATACGCGATATGATGTTCACCATTGCTATTGAATGTAAACTGTTGGGATTGACCATTGACAGTGATTTACACTGGGATTCTCACATGAATTCGGTCGCATTAAAATTAAATAAATCCTTGTATGTTCTAAGGAAAATGAAAGAAAGTTCAAAGAGTTGGGGATCCTCACAGTTTACAATTTGTTTATACTACTAGCAGCATGTTACGCTCATTATAACTTGGAACAATTTCCGACGAATTCGGGTACTCATATGTACAAAAAGTACGAGATACCCAGCCTTTATTAGATGCGACTCTCTAGATCCAGTAAATTTGATGCCTCCCACATTCGATTAGCAGTTGGAATTTACAATGCTTTGCCTGCCAATGTAAAAATCGGTCCAGCGCACCAGTTCAGGTCTCGTTTGAAACTATTTTTAAATAAGAAGAACTATTATTCCTTGGAGGAGTTCTATTGTGGGGACGGCTCTGTACTGACTGCACTGACCAATTGAAGGGATTATTTATATATGTATATACAATTTTAAATTGGTTGTCAGTTTGTTATACCTGTTTGTTTATTTATTTAATTGTTTTATCTATATGTATATAGTTATATCACACCACAGAGTATAAATAAAGTATCTATCTATCTATCTATCTATCTATCTATCTATCTGTCTGTCTATCTATCTATCTATCTAAATGCAAAGTTGTTTGTGTACGTCGTTAAAATGCGTATCGAATTTGCCATATTTAATTATACATAAATACAAACATTCACTAATCTCGTAAGAATACAATAAGTAGTCACAAACTTAAACATCCTTCTAATTTGAATTAACATGTACCTCACTATTTGTGTGTATTACTGACATTGAATAAATTTTAAATAGGAGGAGTATGAATCTTTAAATGTCGTTAAATCTGCTTATAATTATTATGTGTTTATTTACCGAAGCTACTTTTACCTATATGAAGAGCGGCCCAACTTTAAAGAGCGTAGTTTTGCTGTACTTTGCTTCTAAAGCTGCGTACTGACTTGAGCAAATTTACGCGGACGAACGCTGTACGCACACAAATCCTTTGATAAACGTGAAGAAACCGACAAGCGATGGATAGCGTTCGTGCGCATTGTGGGTGTTCGTGCGCGTAAATTTGCTCAAGTCAGTACGCAGCTTTAGGGAAAAACATTCCTTCTAACGAGCAGTGTACATTAATGTTATGTTCTGAATTTCCCTGAAGTGTACAGTATAGTGTAAATAATCTTGAGGTGTAAATAATTAAAAATATATATTTTTACGATTTCCTAAAGAAGATATAAAATAAATACCGAATGCTCGATGTTTTAGTTGAATTTTATTTTAATTACATGCCACAAAACCAAAAACCATAAAATACAAATTTTATTGAAAATTAGTTACATATATCAGCGTAAATGACAAACGTTGTTAATAAATTTATCCACAATTTTATATTTATTATATATCTAAGACTAAGACTAAAGTCTTTCATGCGTCACAAAATAATAAACAATCGTAAACTTTAACGTCAATAACCTTTATTTTCTTACTCTTCATTTACGTTATTTTTATATTCCTATACTCTTATTCACCCCATTGGTTTCCGCTTATATGGCAATAATGGGGATGTTTGGGTGCAGAAGGCCTGACACGTTTTATTTTGCAATCATTTATCTTAGCCTTACAACAATGGGTTGTCACAAAGGGGATGACACCACCTCAACCCTCCCCAAGCAGGGGAGATTTTCGCGCGCCCAAACGACGTGAGGGTAAAAAAGCACACAATTGCCTACTGAATAGCATTGAGCGACTCTTACCTATTATGCTGTTTCGGTCGTTATATTCAGTTTGTTGTGTTTGCACTGTACTGTTTGCGTTTCTCGCAAAAAGAAATGGAAAAATATGAAGCAATGACGTTCACTGACACCACTTAATTTACCTTTTGTTAGCAATATTTTACATTTAAATACTGCCTGCTAACATTAATGAATTAAATATTGTCTGTGCGAATTAATCCATGCATACAAGCCTCACAACGCTCACTGCAGTTACAAGTAAATAAACAAGCTATGTTGTAATATTAATATTTTCATACCAATCATAAAACAAAGAATAGGTAAAATTATCAAATGCGTCTAAAGTACAGTAACAGGCGCTATAGCCATTTAGAAATACGTTGTAATAAATATAAATATTTCACATACACTGTACTGACAAAATTGGCTGTAATATCAGTAGTATATTAATTTAAATACGATTTGATGTTTTTGATGTGTCTTTAAAAATACACCTCGAAAATTTAGTGGTCTCCTAACTTTTCTATATTTATACAAAATTGTATATCTCAGTATTAACCATTTGACCGTAATCGGATTTATTAATCGAAAGATGTTTTTGTAGTGTACGGTCATTGTATTACAAATAAAATTAAACAGTATGTTTTATCGATATTTCGTAGTAATTTTACTTTTTGAGCATAATAAATCGCAAACTAAGAATAAACTCAAAATTGCATCGATATGTTAAAATATTTAAAAAAGAACAAAACTTACGAAGTGGAATGCAGGACTTCATATAAATATATTATATCTAAAGTAAGTCAAGAATGATTGCGTTTCATTTTAGAGTATTTTGCATTACTTCTTATTATAATGATATTTTTGACTAAGTTGCAGAAGTGTAAAATTTCATATAAAAATAATACCTACACTTTATTTGCCCGATATAGTTTACAAAGCAGATTTTTAATTTGCTGGTTCAAATGTCAATGGATATCGTTGTCTTAAATTTTGAATGATATCTGTCTCTGCCTGGCTTCTTATAATTTCGTAACTCTAACATTTTTTACACAATTTAGTGGCAATACTAAATAAATTTAGCACAACATTTCTAACATTTATCGAATTATATATTGAAAAAGAATTGAAATTTAAAATAACCACCATAAAACTAACAGTTAATCCCTGAACTTAGTTATGCGCATAATCAGACGTATGAACGTTCAATATAGTAAATATTGTTATAAATAGTACCTTAATTTTCATTAGTGACTTTACGAATTTTAGAGTACTTAATTAAATAATATTCTGGTAAGTTTGAAACGAAATTACTACTATAAACTACTATAAATACTAATTTTTAAAGAACGCCATATAAAACCGCTCCAGAAATCTCGCTTTATTCGCGACTTGCCATTCGCTGTTGGGAGCAAAGTGATTAACAATGCGGCATCATAAAAGGCGATATGATGCTGTCACAAAGCCATTTAAACACAACTTACACACACTAAACTACACCGCAAGAGTTGCAGTGATAGCCAGACAAGTAATACAGCTTACGGAGTCACTGCAACTAAGCACACACATTAAAAAAAAAAGTACTTGCTTTTATAGTTTTTAGCAAATGGATATCTATGATCAATTGAAGTACTACAGTACAAAAAAGTTATAACATAATAAGTCTGATGTGCCAAGTAGACTATCGATGAGCTTGTCGAAGGAACACAAATTGTCTTTGGCAACAGGAAAATTGCACTAGCCACCTTCCCGGACATCGAGGGCGCCTTTGACGGGACGTGCTGTTTGTGGACGGGAAAGGCAAACTGTAGAGTCGAACCAACAGTGAGGAGTTCTGCGAGGGCAGAGTATTGTAACCATTCTTATGGTGCCTGGAGTTGAACAGCCTGCTTTCTGACTTTTGGACAGGTACTATGTCACGAGGATGCAATCAAACTCAGACTCGTGGAGAGATGGTGCAAAAGGGAAGGGTTAAACGTAAACTCTAGGAAAACGATTATGATTCTGTTCAGTTGAAGAAAGAAACTCTCGAAACTACAGTAGCAGACCATTTTGGGCTCTAAGATACTATATTAACTGAGGTCAAATACCTAGGAATAAACTTGGAAGTTAAACTAATGCACAAATTACACCTAGAATACTATGTAACAAATAAAGCAGCCAAAACCTTTTGTGCCTACAGGAATAGCGCACTGATTGTACACGAGTGTTATAGTACTTTTTATAACTTATGCGTCGCTGATCTGGTGACACAAAGTTAATCTGGGATATGCGGCCAACGCCCGTAGTTAGATCCAGAGGATGACCTGCTTAGGCATCACAGAGGTCCTATCCTCGACACGAACGACTGCCAGGGCAACCATGCTTGGGCTTCCTCCGCTGCAGTTCGTATTGAGGTAAATGTAGTGAACGCAAAGATTTTTCCGGCAAAACAAGAGACACATATCAGTACTTTAAACTACATAGAACAGCCGGTATCACTGTCGGGCTGGTGGTTTAGTGGCTTGCACACTTGCCTCGCAGTCCGGCAGTACCGGGTTCGAACCCCGGCGCTTCCTTTCTGAGTTTGGTTTTCTGTAGTTTTCCAAATTCGACGGCAAATGCGGAAAGGTAACATCTTAAGTCGGTCTACAGCCGTAGGCGTAATAATAACTCATGGCCAGCCGATGCCCCCTGTAATTGGCGCAAGCTGTTGGGGGATGCTAAAGCATGGATTATTATAAGGGCAGATAAGATATCGCTAGTTTTTAGTTTCATTAGATGATGCAATGTAGGAATCTCCAGTAGTGAAACTACAAAAGCCTTCGTCTGCAAATCGCGTTTTTCTCCAGCGTTAATGCGACGATCTTGTACTTTCCTGTTTGGATCGAGGCATGCTGTCTGTGGGTGTCGATATCCAAACCTTTGACTTCCACTTTGCCTTTTTTGCAGTTTATCCAACCGATCTCGATCTGCTCCGTTAAAGTTTAAGGGCGGGACATTAATTAAACTGGGCGACTCCTCTCAGGCATCTACCGGTCAGAATAAACCAGTTACCACTACCAGTTTCGCCCAAGTCTCCACTGAGAACTTCCCTGAATGTTTCCGTTGTTATAAGGCAGTTCAAGTCTCCTAACTCCAGTGTTGCTGTCTGTTAGTGGTTCATGCTAGCTTTCTAACCAAGAATATTCCTGAATGCAATTCGGAAACCTCTGTCTAACTATTAGATCGTAGTTCTAGGTTTTCACAGAAACTTTCTAATTGAATATTGTATTTTTTTGTAATTATGCAAGGAAGAAAAGTACAAATAACCATTAAGTAACACGTTGATGATCTCACAAATTCACAAATATTGTCGAGCTACCTGCGTTAAATTTAAAGTCAATATAATGAATTACGGTGCGAATTACTTCTCATTAATTTACCAGGTACCCGTACCATTTTTTTCTTACTGTGTATCATATAATACGATTACGATATTTAATCTCAGGAAAATGCATGTACACTTTTATATTAATTTATATCAATTATTGAGTCAGTTTGTAAGTGCAAGCAGTCTTTATGTATACGCACCGAGATGACTAAAGAGAAATTTTGCTTAATATTTATGCATATATTATTCGATCATAAACATAAATGATAAATTAAATTCCACGTTTTGTATAACGTTAGATTTATTACAACAGAAGAAAATATTTTACTTTCGTCAGTCAAGTCAATTAAATCAACTTCTGATTTTAAACTTTTGAGTTTCCACTAATTATAAATGAACAGTAGCTTATTAAATAAATTAGTGGCGTATTGAAGAATTATGGGATAAATTAGTCTTTAGCTGATGTATTTAGTATGTCCACAGCAACTCAACTACAAAAGCATTCCATTCAATAAAAAATCAATAATCAAAAAATCGCCCACACGAAAGGATCTTGAGGTAAAGGTCAGTTGCCAGTCAGTTGAAAATCAAAGAGTCTATTACAAAAAATAATTCAATTAACGAACATGTTCGATAAAAGCCGACTTTGTCAAAATCGGAATTTAATTTTGTCAACACTCCCCCTAAACAAACAAAACTTATAAACTACATAGGTGAGAACGCGACAACTTGCGCCTATGATTTTTTATATTATTAGTATCTATGACGACTACCATGAATATGTTCATTTGAAAAAATCCAATTTTATGCTATCTTTACACACCCAAGCACTTACAAAGGTGATTTCAAATAAATTACAAAATAAAAAGCATTTTTGTTAGAAACACATAACTATCTTGTGTTTCCTAAGGACAAATTACCACTTTTACATTTTAACATATGAAACATGCATAAATACAAAATAGTAATCTAAATTGTTAAACATTCATTAATAGGACAGTTGTCTCTTTGTTTGAAAAGATTAATTGTAATTGCTAATTAATTAATTAATTGTTGTTTAATACCTTCCCTGGCACCTCGGCTCCATTTCTTTTGTGACCTGGTGGAACCTCTGTCGTTGTTCTTCGCTCATTTGTGCAAGATTTCTGGAAAAATATCAAGATGAGTGTGCAAAGGTATATACAGTACTTATCTTGCACCTATGGCCGGGGCTCGGCTTAATCAGGAACATAATTAGCTCGATAACTTAAAAACCATAATAATTAGAATAGCGCTCTCGCAGACTTTTTTGGAGAAGATTTCACGCTTTACAAAAAAAGTCCTAAAAGTTTTTTGATATCTTCTGTCGTTAAGCCTACGTTTGCAAAGAAGGGGACAATTAGGGTTGCGATATTTCCCTTTTGTTTGTGAATCCAGCATTAACCGTATAAGATATCAAGAAAACTTGTAAGCCTTTTTTGTAGAGCGATAACATTTTCATACCTAATCTTATTGATGTTATTGAACACTTAGAATTCAAAGCTATTTAAAACCGCTGACACATCAGCGTTATCTCGTAGTTGTTATAACATCGGTAGCTGTTTTTGCGATGTATTGTGTTAGTTCGATCGAGGTATTTTTTAAGCATATTGTGCATTCATAGGCGGCACATATTACAATTTATAAGGGGGTTTTTAATTTTGGCATTCGTGTCGTAATTAAACTACAATTTTTTGGATTTATATTCTACATAGGTAATTGTATCTTTCCATTTTTCATATTTTTTTATTTTATTTCCAGGACACCCTGTATATATATATTAAATATTTTTTTCAAACTTTTCAATCAAAAGGGTACAAACGCTACGCTTTCAATTAATTATTGCCTGAAAAAACATCAAATCCGATACCATTCAAGCACATATTACAAATACGCTGTAGAATACGATCCATTAGGTATTTCATCATTGACAACATGTATTGGCGATCTAATTTGAATTTTTACAGACGACAGATGTGCTTCGCAATTAATAAAAGACAAATTAATATCCTACTACCATGTACGTGTTGAACCTTTTTAAATTTGAAAATTCGGCCGACAAAATTTCCAACGTAGAGGTTGTAAGAGATCGTGCATTGTCGTTTTAACTGTATGAGCACTAAATGTCCGATATATCAATTAGAGGGTTCGCGCGACTAATGGGGTACCCGCTGGTACAAAAGATTGATCGCCTCTCAGTCCCGTTTTTATTTATGCACCTGATGACTCGATCAATGCCGAGATTTTTTGCTAATAGGCTAATGGATTTTTAATGTCAGTTTTTGCACATGTTGGCCTGTTGTTCATTTTTCTGAATGACCAAGTCCGATATACGCTGTTTAAAAGAAAACGTACTTTTATTTAGACCCTAATAAACGAGTTTTTAAATTTCATAAAACACATAGTTGTATGTAAATTATTGCAAATTTATTTCTTATTCTTATTTTAAAACCGCTTTCAATTGTATGAATTGATGAAGTTTTAAAGAAACTAAATCACTAATACAACTGCACTCGTTCCTTAAACTCACAAAACACAAGAAAAATGATCAAAATTTAAAAATATCTTTTGAATATGTATATATGTACATATGTATATAGTTTTTACATTAGATACTACTTTAAACTGCTATTTTAAAATTCCAGCGACACCATAGATGTATCTGTAAATTTTTAATCTTTGCCTGAAACCTAGAAACTTATTGTTCCGTCATTCCATTGTGTATCTGTTTAGGACTTCTTAGTAGATTTTATGAAACCAATAAAAAACAATAAAGTTTTGTTAAATCTAATATCTTACATTATTATAATCTAAGTAACCCAATATAATGCGGCTGCCCCTTAAGGAATTTATTAACAAAGTTTTGGGAATTATCTCGTAATTGGATCGCGTTCGATGAAAGAAGGTCTTGGAATATTTTTGAGTTTGGGTCGCCTCATTGGCAACTGGGAAATTCGTCTTAGGAGTAGAAAAAGATTTTAGTCTTGGGATTTGTGGTGGTGGCTCTTAACTGGGTTAAATTCAGACCGGTAAAGATGTCATATAATATATAACTTTCTCATAGATTTTAGGTTTTATTTGGATATGGAAATTAAAACATATCTACAACACTCTTTCTATTACATCGTGTCCGCGTAGAGGTACCTTATGAGTTCATACATTTTTACCTGTATCTTGCCAAAATACGAATTGCTTTCTGCCAGATACGTAAAACTCGATCAATTGGAATTTCAGACTTCCTATTCTATAAAATTCTAATTTGGTTAATATTATAGTATAGTGTGGTTGATCGTATCAAATGCTTTACTCAGGCTCAGCCAGTTTAACTGTGCTATCTGATGTTCAACCAGGGCTTGTTGAACTTAAGTTAAAATAGATATTATTTCAGAACTCAGTTTCGTGTTTTCTATACCCATATTGGTTAGAGCAGAACAAATTCAATTTTCGAAGTAATTGGTTATACAGTTTGCAATAACATTCTCGAAGACCTTTGATATTGCTGGGAGTATAGACATTGACCTGTAGTTTTCACATACGTTATGTATTGGTATGACCTTAGCAAGTTTAAATTCGGTTGGAAAAACACCTTTGTCTCTGTAACGATTAAAAATAGATGATAATGAAATCGCCAAGTTCTTCGCCAGTGTAATGCTGTTCACTACATTCAGTATCTCTAGAGGCGCTGTAGGAATTAAGTAAGAGGCCTGCGAACAATCTACGCTGATGTACTATTTTAATTGTCGTCCAATGTAATTAAGAATATATAGGTATGTAAATAAAATAAAATCTAATTAGAATATTTCATGATAGGCTAACATTAGTGAAAACATTATCAATGTAAGTAAGTCGCGTTACTGTATTCGAAGTAGAAGTCATATGTTTCTAATAAGTCTATACAGTCTGTTGATTGTTTATCAGCTTTCATAAAATTTGTGTTAAAACCCCACATAAGCAGCAATTGTTTCAACGAACTATTCTCTTGTAAATTTTCTAATAATTCTGTCAGTTTGTCAAAAAACATCTCAATACAACCTGAGGATGACCGGTACAAAGAAATTGGGATAGCGGTTTCTGCAATTTTTCGACAGCTGCCACCTCATAATGCATTTCTACTGACAACGCTGATAATATTGTGCGTTTAACCATTATTGGGCTGCGTATTGTGTAGAAATTGAATTATTTAAAAGAATATAACAGTTAATCTTTAATGAGAAGAAATGCATAAATTACCTAAAAGATTTAGAAAATTTATTTTATTATTACATTAATTATATTTTACGTCCCCTGTTTATAGGAATATATGAGACTAGTGGAAAGATGCTTAAAACTCTGTCTTCCGGGTATTCTCCCGTAAATAAGTTAACACTTGACTTCTTCAGAATATTTCTAAAGACTGTGTTAACACCGTCAAGTGTAAACTTCTTTACGCGGCAATGCCCGCAAAACTTCAACACAGTAAACGACGATCGTGAAAACCTGTACTACACACTCACAGTAAGATGTTTAAATGTTCTACGCTTAGAACAGTTTTCCTTCATTAACTTCTTTTCCAACACTTCTGCCTCCCAAATATTTTATTTGTTTTATAATTATTTTATGCAACATAATTTATTTATCTTGCAAAATAAAAAAAACTAATGTAATTTATGTTGCGTATTTAATCATGAATTAAACACTACAAGGTGGGCTCTTAATACGTGTATTATTTAACCGTGGAATACAAGTACAGGTGAATACACTAACAAAACGTACTAACTAACTTAACGGTTCTATCTTATATCTATCCAACGCCATGTTCCCTGACACATGAAAAGGCGCGTAATATAAAAATACATAACAATTTACATACACAAATTTGATATTAAACCGTTATACTGTATACTCTAAAGAGTTGTTCCTACTTGCTATTCTGAAACATTATAGCTGAACCCACACCACTTGGCATTGGCATTGCTCGAATTCAAAATGCTTACAATATCTTTTCACTTGAATTAAGTGGCATTGAGTAATAAAATTTTTGGAGGTACTACGACGTCTTCAAAGTATTCTCTTAAACATCTGATAACGATATATGCAATTAGTTTTTTAGTTTTATATAACTTAGTTAATTGTTCAGTAGTTGTCATATACAATGAGACGTAGTTATTTACCATAGTTGCTAAATTCTGCGTAAAAGCAATCGTCAGTTCTTTCGCCAAATCATTCTTTAATGTTTATATCCCTCTCATTCACCATATGCTTAACTGTTTGCTGCAATTATCACTTTTTACTTTACGATCAACGATTGTCGCTTGACTTGAGCCTCTGAGAAACATCCTTGCAACAATATAATGGCAGACAACTAACATAAATCGGACGACAACAAGGGTGAGACAACGAAATCTGGACACTGCTAAACTAGAATCTGAGAATTTTAGAAACAGAAGCTACAGGTAAATTGTGGTTCGCACTCTATCTAAGTAATATCCAAAGTAACTCTGCTGCTACTTCAAACCTAGTGCACGCTCTACTTAGGGTACCTTCATAGTAGAGCGACAAAGCAAGAGACTAGTGGCGTGACTAGAGTCGCAACAGAAACAAGAACATACAATCAACTCTTGTTTCAGTCGCTACGCCAGTCTAGTCGCTAATCTCTCGCATGATCGCTTCACTGTGAACGTAACCTAACCTCTGACTGTAGGTTCTTGTTTCTGTCGCAACTCTACTCTCCCCGCTAGTCTTTCGCTTTGTCGCTTCATGATGTTCAACTTGATATCAGCACGGTATACAATGACCTTGAGATAACATAGACACTGAATACTACATAATATATATGTTAGAAATTGTGTATTCATAGCATATAGCACTATAATTGTATGCCGTATTCTTATTTGTGTAATGTTACCTATATTTATTTACTGAACCATTGCAACTACAAATTAACAAAAACAATTGAAATTAAATCAGAAAGCAATCTGTTGTATTCAATAAAACACAATAATGTATGGAATACGATTACGGTCATCATGAGATCATGGTACGGATACTACGGTATGAATCATTAGTACGAACCTCTTGTTGATACTGATTCAAATGGTACAAATCTGTAAAAAGAGTCGAATCGTCCAATACTTGATAGATCGGTATTGGTGAGTAGTTTCACCAATTAATTCCATAATACAACGAAGCAGAGTGGTGTTCTACGATTATATCTTTTTATATTGCAATATATGAATGTCTTTGTTATGATCTTTAATTTAATTTTCTAATTAAATATAAATCAATTATTTAATTTAAACCGGTCAATAACCGCAGTGGTTAGGCGGCTGATTATCGTTGTGGCGGAACTATAAGAACCGGGTTTCAGTTCACCGGAAGACGGTGACATTTTTCTCGGAGAACTGAAATCCGATCAACTTATCATTCGCTGTTGGCAGCAAAGTGATTAATAGGGCGAGGATAGAGAAGGCGGTGAACGCAAAAAAGAGGCAGTTATATAGCTAATTATAATAATATTATATAATAAACAAAACTATTCTAGCATTAAAAATATTTGGATAAAACAGTATATTTTCTTAATTCAAGAACATTTTTCTCTGTGTGTATATTCCCGGACAAAAGAATATACTTCTTAAGGCACTAGCGGAACCTGATAAAATATTTCTACCGCCACTACACAATAAATTAGGTTTGATGAAGAATTTCGTCAAAGCATTGGATAAGGACGGTCGTGGATTCCAATACCTTCAACAAAAATTTTACAATATTTCAAATGCGGAACTTAAAGAGATAATTTTTATAGGACTCCAGATTAAACGTCTACAACATGATAACACAATTTGAAGAGACTTTAAATGACTTCAAACGTGGTGCTTCGAATGTTTTCAAGAATGTGACCCAAATTTTCTAGGACACAACATCTGACAATTACACAACAATTGTTAATGAACTGCTTAGAACTTACATTTGTTACACTCGATTTCTTTCCGCCGGACCTCGGCGACGTCAGTGATGAACACGACATGTTTCATCAAGACATTTCTGTTATTGAAAAACGTTATCAGGGCAAGTGGAACAGTGCAATCTTGGCTGATTATTGTTGGAGTTTGATATCAGAAAGTACTGTAGAACAGTATAATAAAGTAAAAAGAAAAACAGTTTAAGACAGAACATTTGTAACAAAACTTGATGTACCAGAATAAATTTGTTTTTATTGTTATTATGTAAAACTGTACATAGTTACTCAAGAAAAATTTAAAAAAAAATAAAATTAGTTGCCTGGTGTAATTTAATGAATATTCCAAACTTCAATATCAAAATCAGATTTCTTCAAATTAATTATTAGGTACTGCACTTTCGATTCCCATATTTCTATCATACATATTTCGGAAACAATATATCTTCCCCGCTTGATAACACTGGTCAACAGGGTTTTTTTTTCTTACACTCTGATACGTGTACGTTATGGACTTTTGCATTGTAATTCTGAAAATATTTTCAAAAATTGGCTATCACGTCAGATTTCTGAGAAATGTTTTTTTCTATGCATATGTATATGTATTAAATGTACTGTATGTCTAAAGATATTTTTTAATGAGTAAGTTAAAAGAAACTATCTAGGTATTATCATGCTAACGGGCATGCCTGAACAAGATTTAACATGTTTGGGCTTCATTTATATGTCATAGTCGTTAAACCACTCCTTTTTTTTCTCTAGAACCAATAAAATCAAGGAATTAATAGATCTGTGCAGATGTGAATATATATAAGACCCTACAGGCACGTTATTCGACTCTCCCCCGCCCAGGAAAATCACCGTCTCCAGGACGGAGATTGACTGGAGTGGGAAGATCGAGTACTTGGGAGTGCTCCTGGACAGGAAACTGACCTTCTCGGAGCATCTAGGTAGAGCCAGGAACAGAGCCGTCGGACGGATGTGCCAGCTGTTCCCTCTCCTAGGTAACCACAAACTCTCTCCAAAAATGGGCGCGATGCTGTATAAAACACACATCCGCCCAATCCTTACCTATGCCAGCCCAGCTTGGGCGACGGCAGCTCCTACCTATTTTACCAACCTGGCGCGAGTACAAAATCGTGTAATGCGAATTGTATTCCGCCTTCCTAGACGCACCTCGCTGGTAGTCCTCCGACGACTCACAGAAGCGCACGTCCCAGACTTGTCAGACTTCCTGAGAAAACTCAACCGAGATTTCTTCAGGAAGACCCTGGCTAGCAGCAACCCATCGATGAGTAACGCTAAGGCGCAAAAGTTCATGGGGAGAACTAAACACCGGACCACCACGGAAACACTCCGGCTAGCGTGAACCGGTGTAATTATACAGACCGAATACTAACACCTTTTTCTGTGTGATTACAGGTACCAGGACAGCGTAGGAGCCCATTAGAAGACTCCGAGGAACATCAAGAACTACACCAGGACCGCCAGCAGGACATCCAACCGGAAGTGGATCTGGAAGAGGAGTGCCCCTCAGCAGAGGGGAGCGGAAGACCAATGGCTAGAATATTCGACTCAAATTGACTGAATGTATGGTAGTAACATTAGTTAAATTAATGTTTTTTGATTCGCAATTTGTAGGTGTGTAAACAATCGTAACAGTTTTTGTTATGTGTGTGGAGAATTCACCGTTCAACGGCATAGACGAAATATTACACCGTTAATGGAAAAATCGTATAACCTTTATTTAAATTAAAAATTACAAGTCAAGACAAGTTGATGATTTGGCGAGAACAAAAGGATCATTCGACAGACTGCTACTTTTGCTGTACAAAGACCTTCGGGTTTTCCAGAAAAAATAAGGATAAAATTACCTATACTAATTTATAACCTTATTTAAATTAAAAATTACAAGTCAAGACAAGTTGATGATTTGGCGAGAACAAAAGTATCATTCGACAGACTGCTACTTTTGCTGTACAAAGACCGTCGGGTTTTCCAGAAAAAATAAGGATAAAATTACCTATACTAATTTCCTTTCTGCCACTTGGCCAGTTCCTTATTCGGAAGCTTTGCCAGTACCAAGTCCTATGTTGGATGTTTCGAACCAAGAACATGTTGAAACCGAGATAGAAGAATACATTTCAGAGTTGTTGGACACAGATGAAGGATATTTGCCATCTCAAGAGGACACGCCTCATTTAATAAGTCAATTGGAATTAAGTGACCTAGTTCGAGATCTCAATTTCACAAAAACTCAGGCAGAAATATTAGGATCAAGACTGCAAGGATGGGTACGCGTATTTCTGTATATCGAAATTGCCAGAAAGAACTGCTACAGTATTTTTCAACTGAAGAAGGTTTGCATTTTGCAAAAATGTTTACGGTTTAATGCGAGAATTAGGTTACAAACACCAACCGGAAGAATAGCGTCTTTTTATAGATGCTTCTATATTGAATTTGAAAGCTGTCCTCTTACATATAGGAAACATCTACCACTCCATTCCTGTTGGTCATGCCGTGCACATGAAGGAAACATATGCTAATATGACACGTCTCCTTGATAAAATCAATTACAAACCCTATAAATGGTACATGAGTGGTGATCTCAAAGTAGTTGCAATTCTACTTGGTCTACAACTTGGATTCACAAAATATTGCTGTTCCTTTGTGAATGGGATAGTCGAGCCAGAAATTTGCACTAAACTCTTAAGCAATGGCCAACCAGAATACAATATACTCCTGGAAAAAAGAACGTAGTCGATAATTCGTTGGTGAAGCGTTACACATAAAATTAGGTCTGATGTAGAATTTCGTCAAAGCATTGGACAAAGAGGGACCTGGATTTCGATGCCTTAAACAAAAATTTCTTAATATATTTGAGGCAAAACTAACTTCTTAGAAGTTACCATGCATTAGGCTGTAATATGAATCTTAAAATACATTTCTTGCATTCGCACCTGAACTTGTTAGTGACAAGCATTGGGAAAGATTTCATCAGGATATTTCCATTATTGAAAAACGCTATCAGGGCAAGTGGAATAGCGAGATGCTTGCTGAATACTGTTGAACTTTAATTTCGGAATGTTCTTTATCCCAATATAAAAGAAAAGTGAAAAGAAAGACTTTCTAAATACGTCCCAGAATAGCATATGCTTAGTTAGTGTTAGTATAGTATGAACAATATGAATTTCATTTGTTTATAATACCAGACGTGATAGAAGATATTTGTTTTTATAATAATTATTAGGAATATAAAACAAAATAAGTTTGTGTACAATTCATAAAGAAAAATAAAAAAATGAAAATTTGTTGTTCTGTGTAATTATAGCACGGATCTGGTAATTTTATTTTATTATTGCACGTCGCCTCACCGTTAATGCATACTACAAATGCCGCTGCGGATTCCTCCTCCAAGTGCAATCCGTCCTTCTAAACAGTCCAGTTTATTTGCTCCACTGTCTTGCATCATTTCGTAAGTTACAGATGTGGCTTCCGCCGGATGTAGATGTATGCTCGGTACGACTTAATCTACGAATGATTTTAGTAAGGTAACTCACTAAAATCGTTCGAAGACTAAGTCGTACCGAGTGTACGAGGAACCTCTTACCACTTCCACATTCTCTGGGTAAAATCTATTGACGCGTTCTAATTTCCCCTTATCCATTTTGTTGGCTACAGCTGCTTGGTTCTTCTGTTGGGCGTTAGATATAATACCAGATCAATTGCCCCCGCAACCCATGATTTTGTTAGCCTGATTAGATAACCCAAAACTTCCTTTCATTTCAGTTGATATGATTATTTTCAGAAAACATAGTAATTACAACACATATCATACCTTGAAATAATTATATTTTTATGTGTAAATATATTTTAACACTAAGCTTAATGGACGTCGTATAAAAACTTAATCAAACGGGTGTAGAAACATCGGGCAAGTGAAACTCTTTCCAACGAGAAGAGCAAATAGCGTTGGTGTTGTTCGATGCATAAAACGCTACTGCCTGATTGACACATTTTCGCCATTTTCACAAAATGTCGCAGAAAGGCGTGTACGAGTGGCGTTTTAATAGCTAAAGATTTTCACAGGCAAAAATTACAGAAATTAAGACACATACATTTTGACCATTTAGTATATGTATAATGAACAACAAACTATCTATGGTGACAAATGATTCGATACTCCTCACAATGTGAATGTATACCAACTAGCAGCAGTTACTTGAAAGCGTGTTCAGACTTCGCACGTAGGCAGACAATTTTATTGAAGATCGAAACAAGAGCATTATAAAGCAAAGTATGTACATACGTATTCGCATTAGAACATGTTTAACCATATGTTGTTAAACAATAAAATAAAACATTAACACTAGTATCGCAGTAAATTAATTAAAACTTGAACATATGTTGACTGCTTAATTGCGGGAATGTGGTGTTATTCCAGATTTTCTGCGCTTTCACTATTGAATTATTTTTCAAGTTATTTTGTACATTATTTAGGACATAAAATTTCCGGATATTTCGGTAGTATCAGTATGACATCTGTAAAATTGAATACACTAAATTAGTACCAGGTATGTATATAAGTTAGTACCTACTACCAATATGATTCTAATTGTAATTTAAAACTAAAACATGTTAATTACTGAAAATATTGCAACATTACCACACTTTTTAAGGTACCCACATCCTGGACAATTCTTACTACAATCTACAAGTGCAACTATAAGAATAGAGTGTATATTTAGAGTATTTTTTTATCCAAATAAAGCCATTTGCGTTAGATCAAACGTTGACTTCTTGAAGATCAGTGTGTATGCCTACACATTTTGGCCGAATAGGTATCTATAATTTAAGAAATCGTTATAAACAATAATGCGAGCTTATTAAAATTTTATAAGGTATACGATCGAGGGATATATGTGTATAATAAGGGGCTGAATAGCAACGCGTCTGCTTTCTTAAAATACCGACGACGTCCAAAGTAGGTACAGGATGTCCGCCGGGAAGGTATATGTACTTCCTTCATTTTGCGTGACAGGTGCCTACAGATGACCTTTGTTAAGCTACTAGTATAGCATTTTAGAACTCAACGACACCAATTCAACGTTGAAATTAAGAAGTAGCAAAACAGACAGAGATAGAAAATTACGTCTAGTACGTAAGTTTTCTAGCGAGGATCACACATATAGGCATACCTACATACTTGTAAGGTAAATTGAAAAATTAATTTGAGTTAAAACTTTTAATTAGATTTTTAAGGTTTTCCCTCAGGTAAAAGTTGGTGGTAAGTGAAAAGATCTATTGTTAGGATTGACTACTAATTGTTTCTTAAATTGCTTCGATTAAACTTATTTAATTGATAGTAACATTTCATTCTTTTATTTTTTGAAAAATTCACTAATTTCATTGGTTTGTTGGCTTTGCAGTGTTTGATTGGTTCATACTAGCTACAGAATAGACGGAACCCATTTGAAATTATTTTGACATTAAATTAAACTAATATTATCAACATATGCGAATAGCGCGCAGTTGAACGACTATACTGATATTGATGCCCACATCTTAGCATAAATTCTTTTTTCAACCAAAAAATAATATTTACCAACGAAAGAATATATTCAAAACGCATGACGTTGTAACAAACTTAGTTCATTTTCTCAATTAAATGTTTGTGGGTGGAAACTAGCTTTAATTTGTCAAGTATTACAACAGCTTGACATGCACCCATACTTTGCTGTTCACGTCAATATCCTACATTAAGTATCGATCACTTGGGATTATCTTCACTATACCGCAGCCCTCGCAATATCTTGTTTTTAATCTGTGACTTGTACCAGTTTTTTCGTCGAGCTACTTTCACATCATCCCAAAATCGCAAACATCGTGATTGTGAGGTTGTCTTTGACATTTATTGTAGCGTTCACCCACCTTACTTCTATTTTCTTCAGTAGCTGTCCTACAGACTTGGACACCTTGGACAGAGAAACAGAAATTGGGGCAATTTTGGGAATGGTATTCGATGAAGCTAACTCTAAGGAAACTATCAAACAGGATTTGTGCTAAAGTTATGGCTTTTTACTAGATCTAGGAAGATACATCCACATATATATTTAATACACTCTTATTTGGTATTTAAATCTAAAAATACTTTGGTATATACCCAAAATCGTAAGTTAAGTATGAATATTGTCTTTTGTCTTTTAAACATTTTTTGCAATAATCTACGAAATTATACATATATCATTTATTGTTTTCTTTAGATAACGCTTATTAGGTACAGCTCTAATGGATGCTGCAATTAATAACTCTGGAAATATTGTATTTCCAAAATAAAAAAATATTTTTCTGTTAAAGTTTGATCTGAACAAATTTTTGTTTATCATTTTCACAACGAAGTTACTTATCAATCCTCCCTTACGTTAATAGTTACCGCCTTTAACGCCTGCCCTTTAAATTTATTAATGGTCATTGCACAGCAAACTCTAAGAGGAAATTGTAGCTCCTTGAAAACAAAAGCGTAGATAAGAATATTGATTCCTACTGAGCACATCTCGTAAAAACAGTGGCCTCTTCAAAAGACTCTGAAAAATGTCTTTCATTAATTGTGTCAAAGAGCATTCCTACTAATATTTCACTAAATTAGACCATAAAAGTATTATTTCCCCTACAAACTTTACCACCTCCTTTCATTCCCTTAGGCGTTCAGTTAAAGGAAAAACGCCGTGTGTTCCATTATCATATCAAAGAGCAGAAAATAAGTAAATTTAATCATAAAAATATGGTTTTCCATGTAATTTTTTTAGTCCCCTTTCACCTCCTTGTGGGTTGAATTACGAAAAATTCTTTCGTAAATGATGGCTACAATAAGACATTAACATTCACTCCAATTGTGGCTGGGCGACGATGAGTCTATCAAGACAATATATATAAGGAAGACAAGTACAGTGAAATCCGTTTAACACGAAACTGACGGGACGGAAACATTTTTTCGTGTTAAAAGATTTTCGTGTTAAAGGATATTACAAAAAGTGTAAGTATATTATTATACTACTACTATTATTGTTCATGTTGGGATTTATTGTTAAGGGGAAATACAAAATGATATTAAAAACGGCAGTTATTACAATTTGGAAGGACATATAAATTTTTATTAAAAATCAAGTAGGAAAACAAAAAAAGGGGGATAACAGGAGAGAAAAAAATAAAAATGACAGTTTTTGTGTGAAGAGATTTTTCTATTAAAATAAAGTTTGAAATTAAGAAAACAAATAAGAGACAGTACAGTTACGAACGAAAAGAAGCAAGAAGTGGATATTACATAATACTAATAATAATAACAGACAAGAAGAGAAGGAGATCACAGAAGAAGAAAAGGAAAGAAGAAAGGAAGAAGTATAGAAGAGGAAAGGAACAGTAACAGCGAAAGAAAAGAAGAAAGAAAGAAATATAGAAGAGAAAAGAAGCAAGAAGTGGATATCACATAATAATAATAATAACAGACAAGGTTGGTATCATGATGTATTTCTTTTTATCAATTTAAAGACAGTAGAACCTCGATTATCCGTGCTGGTCGGGACCGAACCAAGCCCGGAAAATCGAAAAGCACCTACTTTTAATCCGCACCTACTTATTTTAGTAAAAAAAGTTGTTTTACAAATTATTATGACTACTTACTGTACTACGAAAAAAATATCTAACTTGGAATAAATATAAAATTATGCTGGTAAAGTTTATTATGGCAAAGAAAATATCAAAAAAACAAAATAAAATTCTCGAAAAACATAACACATAACATATAGATATAAAAAAAATAAAAACATGCTTTTCTTATTACAATAATTGTGTAAAAAGTTAAATCAAAACTTAATTAAGAAAAATAATCAGTTAATTTCATTTTTCACGAGTCGATCGGAATGCTTCTTCAATTTTCATTGACAATTGAATCGAAGAAAATTTAGATTTCGAAAAACTTCCAGCGACAAATTTGAAGATAGAGAACTACAGAAGTTTTTGATGAAAAAATTATTTAGAAAAAGTTAAAATTGTAGGAGATATTGCAAAACGATTCAAGGCGTTAACGTGGAAAGCAGTATAAGTTGTATGATGTATACGATGATGATACGGCGAATTGACGTACACCGTTTGAACAAATTCGCATTCTGCACGGTTAATTGAAACCCGGATAATCGAAGCTGTTTGCTAACACGGTTAATCCGCAGCACGGTTAATCCGCACACGGATAATCGAGGTTCTACTGTACATTAATTTGATTAAATATTCAATTTATTAATAAAATATAGGAGACCCGCCTGAGATACATACTAAATAAAATAACATAATAAATTATTGGCTATCACAACGTGGGGCATACTGTTAACTAATTTTATTTGCAATTAATTTACTTAATATGCCTAATACTAGAAGTGGTGTATAGGATGAAGGTGATTATGCACCTGAAACACAGTCAACTGAGAATATTACCTTAAACGATATTATGGGTGCTTTAGCTCAACTGACTAATAGTATACAAACATTAGTTGGTAATAACGTTACAAAACAAGCTACTCATAGGGAACGTTTAGTAAATCAAATTTGTTGTCAAACTAATGAAGTTCCTTGTCAAAACCAAAGTTTAAATCAAAATTTGAATCAATTTAAAATTAAAGACTTAGTTCCAAAGTTTTCAGACAAAGACAGTAACTCTGTTGAATACGTAAATGCTCTCAAAAAGGTAATTAGTCCTGATATGCATATAAGTTTCTTACATAATGTGGTACGTACTTTGCTTACCGGTGACGCAGCAATATGGTATAGTATTATAAATGAAACTTTTTCAACTTTCGATCAGTTTGAGGAGTTATGAATAAGTACTGGGGTGAGCAGATTCAGAGTAAAATTAGGCTTGACTTGTTCAACGGTAAATATACTTATTTTAAGTAAAGAAACATATTTTACACAAAAGTACGCAATTGCCAAACATTTAACGCCTCAATTAATTGAGAAAGATCTAATTAATCTGTTCAGCAAGCATTTTTGCTTCAATATTGTTAAGAACTCACGTTTACAAAATATTCAGACATACGCTGATTTTTGCGAGCTCTTGCGCGCTTTTGACAATCTAGATGATTTTGAAGAAAGCGAAGTTGCTAGTTTGAATAATCAATTGAACAACACACAGAACAGAAACAATCGTGATCAGATTTCCAGTTATAATTTTCATAGCAGTTTCAGTAGAAACAGAAATAATTTCAAGCCACACAATAATCAAAATTATAACCAAAATTACAATTTCAGTAACACTTCAAATTATAGAAAAACACATTTT
Source organism: Holotrichia oblita (assembly GCA_023690525.1). NCBI lineage: Eukaryota > Metazoa > Arthropoda > Insecta > Coleoptera > Scarabaeidae > Holotrichia > Holotrichia oblita. Next base: position 43,028,126 of record CM043021.1, read on the forward strand.
AATGGCAATAGGAGGCAAGATAATTACATCAACAGCCAATACAACGAAACGATTAGGTAGATAATGGTAACAATACTTCGGCTCATTTTTTATAAATAATTGTCAAAATTTGTGTGAAGAAAGAAGGGGCAAAAGATTGCATTACGAGAATAAGTCAACGTTATTTGAAATTGAAAAGGTTGAAGGACAACAACATAATGACATTGTTGGCTATCAGAAACTTCCGTTTTTAAAAGTTAAAATTGGAAATATTTATTTGGATTGTCTACTAGATACCGGATCTGAAACGAATTTAATATCGAAAAGATTTGTTAATCAGCATATAGATTATTTTAAAAATTATTAACGTTAATAGTACAGATGTTCGTTCTGGCACTGATAAAATTATCGACAAGTTGAACTCTTGCATTGCTCACACGATTGGTATTAGCAATTAGGATTACGATGTAACTTTTATATTTTACCTGGTTTAAAGTATGATGGTATTTTAGGCATGGAATTTATAAGCAGATATAATGTTCTTATTGATTGCGACAATAATTACATTGTAATAAATGGTAATAGTATACCTTTTACAAAGAATGGCATCGCAGAAGAGGAAAGAAAGGTAGATAATGTAATTTTGAATAACCTGAAGGTAGTAAAAAAAATGATTTAATAAAAGACAATGGTAGTATTAGTAATGGTATTGCATGTCAAGATAATAGAAAAAGTGTGTTGAAAGAAATAGATTGTAGTAATGAGAATAAAGAATATGTTACTGATTTAATGAATAGTTATATTGAATTGATTAATGAATCCATCTTCTGTAGCGAGTACAGAGTTTGAACATAGGTTGAAAGTTGATGATGCATACCCGTTTAATTGTCCTAACTATCCAATTCCGCAAGCTTATAGGAATGGTGTTCAAGCTGAAATTAGGACCATGCAAGAAGAAAAACAAATTACATAAATCCGGTGGTAGTGGTTAAAAAGAAGAATGTTGAATAAAATTACATGTAGAGAATATGAAACACCAGAACCTGTTCAATCATTACTAAGGAGATGTTACAATAAAAATATTTTTTCAAAGTTAGATCTTAAACATTCTTTTTGGTTATTACCGTTACATGAAGAAAGTAGAAAATACTGTGGGTTTTCTATTGACTATACCACATACGTATTTTGTGTAGTTCTGTTTGGTCTTCATACAAGTATAGTTCGGCTTTGGTAAATTGTATGAAACATATTTTAGATACTTATCAAAATTTTTGTTGTCATTATATTGACGATATTCTGATATTAACGGATAATATTGAAGACCACAAAGAACATTTAAAACTAGTAATTGGTAAATTGCATAAAGTAGGTATGAAACTAAATATAAAAAAATGTCAATTCTTAAAACAAAGTGTTACTTTCTTGGGACACATTGTAGAAAAAGAGGGAATTACTTTACAGAAATCACGTTTGGATGTTTTGAAAAATTTTCCATCACCAGTAAATGTTAAAAAATTGAGAGGATTCTTGGGTTTATTAAATTATTACCAGAAGTTTATACCAAACTTGGCGGAGAAATGTTTACCGTTATTTAATCTTTTGAAGAAAGGCACAAAATTTAAATGGAGAGATGAACATCAGAAAGCAGTTGAATCGGTTAAAAATTGTTTTTGTAATAATTTACTATTGATTCACTCTGATTTTTCTAGTCAGTTTAACTTACGTACTGATGCTTCTAACTATGCTATAGCTGGTGTTTTAGTACAATTACGTAATAATGTAGAATTACCCATTTCTTTTGTATCCAGGAAATTATCTGCAACTGAAATTAACTATTCTATCTGTGAAAGGGAAGCTTTGGCGCTGGTGTATTCTATAAATAAATTCAAGTATTTTTTAAAAGGCATATATTTTATGGCTGGGACTGATACCAGTGCTGTATCAACGATTTTAAAAACAAGAATTTATGGAAACAACAAGATTTACAGGTGGCAGTTCGAAATACAGCAGTATAATTTCGATATACGTTATTTACCGTCAAAACAAAATTTAGTAGCTGACCTTTTTTCCAGAATGTACAATAATAATAAAAACAGCTTATCTTTTTCTTTAAATTTTTGTGAATTACGTAACGTTAATGATATTATGTATTCCAAAGAAATGGTTCTGAATGCACAGACTTGTGAGGATCTGCAGATAATCAACAAGGGTTACAAGATATGTGAACCACTTGAGCGATACACAACGGTATTTCAAGCAGAAATATATGCTATACAAACCTGTGCGGTAGAGAGTCTGCGTCGCCAACCGCGAGGGGAGGCGATCTGCATTCTCTCTGACAGTCAGTCAGCCTTAACGGCTCTAGCATCTTATTACATAGCCTTCAAACCAGTATGGGAATGTCTGCAAAACCGAACTGTCCTAGCCAGAGACAACAAGTTCATTTTGGTGTGGGTGCTAGGACACAGGGGTATAGCAGGTAAACTGCAGACCAGCTAACAAGGAAAGGTTACCAAATGAAATTCACCGGGCCGGAGCCAGGTCTAGGTGTTACAAAGAGTGCAGTACGTGGTGCAATTAATGAGTGGATTATAAAACAACACCAACTAAATTGGAACCATGTAGCTGGACACAGGCACAGCAAACGGATGATGGAACGACCGCCACAACGATTAACTGCTGACTTACTTGCATTAAACAGGACTCAGCTTAGGGCAGTAACATGTCTATTAACAGGACACGGCTGTCTAAGAGGTCATCTGCACAAGATGAGGATCTATAAAGATGAGGATCTATACAGACTCTCTAATGAGGAGGAGGAAGCAGCCTTTCATATCATCTTCGAATGCTTGGCACTAAGTCAACGTGGGGTTGCTTTGCAAAATGCGTTTGATCTCCTAAACCTTCTAAACCTGATTGAGAGAACTAACCTGTTTAAGTAAAATGGAATCCACGTAGGAATAACACAATAGGCCCAGTGGGCCGCAGTGTTAGGGATAATTAGAGACTGCCTTGCCGTGATAGCAATAATCAATCAATCAATCAATCAATCAATCAATCAATCAATCAATTTGGAAAGTTGAGGTGGTGCTAGCTTTTTGCATGTTGGTGCTAGCTGGTAATAGCTCTAATCAATCTGGCACTAGCTTTTGAAATAAATATTCAAATTGTGAGGGGGAGGGGGCAAGAGGCAAGTTAATGGTTACTCTTATAGTTTAACATTTTTTTCTGGGAAAGTATTTTTGTGCTAGGTCTAAATTTGATGGCGCTAGGTGGTGCTAGATATATCCTAACTAGTGCTAGGTTTTGGAGGTCGTACACGACAAAGTGGAGGACAGCATTAACTTGTCCCCTCCCCTCCCTACCCTGTTATTTCCCTGTTGTCTTTTAAGAAGTCTACTACAGGACACATTTTTAGAGAAATTAATATAATATGGCTAGTATCTAGTATAAAATGAAGAAACTACACTGAAAAACTATTGCTTACTTCGAAGAAGTCTTCTTAGCTCAAAGAAAATAGTTGTTTTAAATATCTGCAAATGAATGAACGTATTGACATATGAAAGCAATTTTATTAACCATTTCTTTGAATAAACGAAAATCCTATTTGTAATAAGAGTTCGATTATAATTTCGCCACAATATTAAGCTAAACTCTATAACAGTCGACTAGCAATTTGTCTGGTAAATGGAATAGAAGAATACCTTCGATGTAAATATCTCAATATTGTAAAGTTTCTGTAAAAATGGTTAATTAATTCTATACGATGTGTCTACTTTAATATACGAATACAGAAGAACGCGTTTGCATAAGACATCCTACATATGTAAAAGTATATATCCGACAAAAATATTTTCTTGTGTTCAAACTGTTTATGTCAAGACAACGTGTCAGATAATCTCTCTTACATGATCAAAAAGCATTACATGAATCTATAAATAAGAGAAAATCTAGTAAACTAGTAAGTTAACACTCATTTAAATATTAATCTTACAAATTTACTTAATGCAACCATTTTCTAAAAATTTAAGACATTCATACATACATTTCATATTTAATGTACTAAACAACAATATAGGTAGAATAAATACCACCGAGCATTTCTTTTAACGACGCATTTCAAAGGTCTATATATACCTATGTTGAATAGGTATGTACATAAATCAAAGCTGTAACGATTACATATAAAAAATAACTAGTTACGTTTAAGATCATCTTATACAGCTGTTTCTGTATATCATTAGGGAATAAGTAATTAGCAACTGTTCACTTACTTACTTATTGCAGAGTTCTGGTCTAAATATACCTACATTATACGGTTTGAGTATTTTGAAAATAATACAAGTCAAAATAAAAAACGAAGAAAATTCTTTATTCTTCCTAAGACATGCAAACTTCGCTGAATTCACTTTTAAATGCTTTTACTGTTGTATGTTGAAAATAACGATACAGAAGTTTTAGTTTGCGTATGTTCGTCTCACTAGTTAATCAATACTTCCCGTGATGACTTATAAAACTCTACACATCAGGCAGAATCACAGACACCCAATTAGATATGAATCCCAAACAGAATCAACTAACTCTGGGCTAGACAATTATTAAAGATTCGATCACATATGTACATGAACCGAACGTCGATTGTGTACGGTGGCACGCCGAGCGTCAGATCACGCCATATTGGACGACCAGCCCCTCCTCTGACTGTCACTGGCTGATATACAGTTATCTAGATGGGCGGAGCGTTCTCTTATTCCTTGTTTGATTGACATGCCGTGATAAGACTGCACTTGTTTCGAGTGTTTTATTTGATAAGGCCACCTCGCTTTATTTTCCAGCAATATCGTAGCAGAGTAGGTACTTCTTTGGGTAATAGTTTTTTTATTCAATGTTCTGTATGTCGACTTTTATTCCATTATACAGCAAAATTTAAGGCAATCTCTCTTTGACAAAACCGGTCTTTATGGTTAAATTACTATATTTTTGTCCCTCTATAAATAAATAAAATTCCACTTTCGGGCGGCATATTTTTAAATAAAAATATGTCTAATTTAATTGGCGTTTGGGAAAAATTGCATTATATACATGTACTTACATACACCAAGAAAATAAATACACTTCGGTGTCAAAAATAAATAAAATTGTTTATTATAAAGGCACTAATTGACAACATGTTTAAGAGGTTTTGAAAATTTAAAATATATGATGATATTTAACTTTATGACAGTAATATAGTAGATATTAGTTTTGTACTAAAACTACAAAAATAGAACAACAGTTTCAAAAAGGGAAGAAAAATGGGACACAGAAGAAATTTAATAATGTCATTTTTTTTCTAGTGACTGTAAAACATCATAAAGCTTAACTATAAAGCAGTTGTTAAATGCTGTCAGAATTGCACGTTATTTTCTAATTTGGAATCTTATGAAATAACGATGGGTATTTTTGTTGTGGGTAGAAATTGTTAAATGTATGTATACAGGGTGGGGCATTAGTGCGAGGAAGTCCAATTATAGTCCTGTATTATAAGAGGAATGAGAAACTGTTATTAAGACAAAATTTGAAGCACAAGTGGGGCTACGACCTATAATTTTTTTAAACTATATAGGGTGACAAATAAAGTCAGGGTAAACTAAACTTACTTTATTTTAAAGGGAACACCCTGCATATTTTTCCTGTAGGATTCTTCTAGATCTTACCTTTATTATAATATGGAGTTTTGTTATGTTATTCAGTTTACTTTAGAAGATATGAGAAGTTTAGCATGAACATGTAGTGCATTAAATTTCAATTAGATACAAATTGTGAGCAGACCATATATATTATCTACTTTTATATTACATATTATTATGGTTGTGTATCGTTACCACCACTGGAAACGTATCTTTTGCAATGCCGATTAACATGTAACGTTTTTTAGAGGTTAGCTTATTTTAAAACCAACGAGAAATAATTGACAAATCTACACAATTACCTAAAAATTATTTATCTTCAAAAAAGAAAAAAATAACATATAGAAGAAATATTGAGTATTTAAATTGTTGCTTTATGAATTCATTTAACTGTAACGAAAATAATCATAAATCATAAACTTTGCAGTATTGGTGTCGAAAAGTAAATATTGAATTAAGGTGTAGCGCTAAAATCGTAAACACATGCCTAATTTCTTTCCATAACATTTTAATTAGTTTTACATTACTAACTAGATGCATCTATCTAAAGAGAGATTCCTGCATCAACTAACTCAATACATGACTATTTCCATTAGACACAATAATAATCACGTCTTTTTGTTAAACACTATGATAATTCAAAGTAATAGGTTTACAACGTCAAACAGCACAGCGTATAAAACGCGCATTATATATCAACCACTATTAATGTAATGCAAAACTTACCTTTATGGATAGACGATGTACCAACCGGTTCGAACACTCTATACATAAACAAAGTAGATTCAATACGATTTCGATTCCATTCATCCCCATAAGACGCCCAATGTGTATATTAGTACTAACCTCTTTAAATGTCACACATCAAATGTAATGTTACACATTCCGTTTGTGTATTATGACCAGTTTAAAATTTTATCGATTGTGATGTTTTTGCGAATGCTATTTTTGATATTCATTTTAAAACTAATACGAATTAGTCGACAGAATATTTCCTTCATAAGTATTTCCATTATAGTTAGTTTCTGTCAAAGTTTCGCAATTTTTATTATTATCTGGAGGTTGCAGAATAGAATCAACAGCTGCGGGAGCAATACTAGAGATATTGTTTCTGACGGTAACCGGAAAATTTGAGTGTACAAGAAGAATGTAAAATTTTCCGGCCGCGTTCTCACAAATAAGTTTCAATACCTAATTTTTCTGTAAGTATTTCTTCTTCTTCTTTTTTATAGTTATTAGAGTGTTTGGTAATCCATTCCCAGCAAAACAATCACACAATGTATCTATTGTATCTGACGAATCCGTTTTCGACATATCGTATACCTGTGGACACTTATAGAACGAATCAATGACACTAAAGTATGTTTTACCATGCAACGATCCTAGAAAATCTAAATGAATTCTGTCAAAAACATGCCTAATCTTATTGAACTTGATTAAAACTGACTTTGGAGGAGTTGCGCAATACTACACATAGACAATATTTAATATACTCCTCGACATCTGCATCTAATCCAGGCCACCAAAACTACTGTCATGCAAGGGACTTCATTTTTACTACGCCATTATGAGAACCATGAATTTCTTCCGGCTGTTGTCTTCGAATTTCTTTCCGGTATGACAACCTGGTAAACCTACATAGTCCTTGGTCAGTGCTTATTTCCACAAACCTTCAAGCAAAAGGTTTAATATCATTTCAAATTTCTGGCGCCCAACTATCTTGCATACCTATAGACTCTATTAAGAGTACTATCAGCAGATTGCCTTTTTAATTTCTTGAGCGCTAACAGGAACTCGATGTTCCAGTACTTTAAAAAGTGAGCTCTCAGAACACAGGTTAATGAATTAAACGTTGTGATGTTGGTGTTACCGATTTTTTATCTGTATCCACGAGCCCACAGTTCTTGATCACACAATGAGGAATATATCGTCAACCAATTATACAGATTGCTACATATCAACAAATAATACCTTCGGTCATTTTCCAACTCAGTAAAATATTTGTTTGGTTTCAGTAAAAATTAAATAATACAATTAGTTAGAGGGAAAGTAACGGCTGTCAACGTTAACTAAACGTAAATAAGATGATCGTAGAGCTAGTGGGGTTAGTAGCCAATGGAAAAATCCTTTTAAAAAGAAATAAGACTCATTTATCTAAACCTTAAGCTTCCAATTTTCATTAAAATCTTCTTCAGAAGGTAATTGATTAGAGTAGGAAACTAGCAGTCAAAGAACATAATTTCATAAAAAGTACCATTAATATTAATTAGTCATATTATAGAAACCTTTAAACTGTACACAACATGTTAAAACACAAAATACATTGTGAAAATTATTAAAACTGCGGTGAAAATTGACCAAACCAGACCGCATGGCTAAGCGCGGGAACCAAGTGTGGTTGGTGGTGCGGGAACCAAGTGTGGTTGGTGGTGGTGTTCTTCGACTGCTAGTTTCTTACTCTAATCAATTACCTTCTGAAGCAGATTTTAATAAAATCGAAAGCTTATGGTTTAGATAAATGAGTCTTATTTCCTTTTAAAAGGATTTTTCTATTGGCTGCTAACCCCACTAGCTCTACGATCTTATTTACGTTTAAATAATACAATTAATATAAAGTTCGATAATGTCTTTGACTATATTCAAAATATGTGATAATTATCTAACAATTAGAATTAGAACGTTTTAAAAATGCCTTTTTTTCATTATAAATATTAAAAAATCACATGAAGTGTTAAAAATATTGTCCCTGATTTGCTAAGCAAACATGAATTCTTCTCTTCATAATATAGAAGACTCTCTCAAGGTCTTCAACCGTAATTTGTTGAATTTCATGATTGTCTCTTGAAGCTCTTCTAGATTATGAATATTATTTTCAAGTGAACCAAATAAATAAAAATCGGGCGGTGCCTGTATACTGTCATACGGTGCTCAATATCATCTATTATTACTGGTTGCGTTATCTGTCTTGGTCTTCCAGAAGATTTCCCCTTACAAATACTATATTTTCTTCAAATTGGTTAGTAATACTCCTTTTATGAACCATAAAATTATGACGATTAAACTCTCTATCAGGGAACTGTTGCGTAACGTATTGAATACAAGATTCCCAGTTGTACACCCATGATCCATCTGGATTTTGAGTTTCACTACTATAGTGTGCCATTAAAATAAAAGCGTCTTTCTTGGAAGTAAACACCATTTATCTTGAATTTAAACGGAAAAGTAAATGTATGTATAATACTGATACATACATAACTAGGCTCAGCAAAGAGGGGCAATTTCCAGTGCAGTTCGGAAAACAACGTAGAGGGGTGAAAAGTCGGGCATCGTTAAGGAACGATATGCCATCTGATCGTGATGATGTTGAAAGAAGAAATAAAGCAGAATTGAAAGATAAAAATGTGGTTAGGTGTGGACGAAACAACCAATCAGCAAAAAATTCTGTGGTTCTTGTATAGTATATACATACAATGAGAGAATTTGAATCATCCTCCGTCTTATTTACTTCCAAAAAAGTTGAAAAATGTACTAACGATGATATTTTAAAAGTGGTGTTGAGCGCATTGAACCAAGATCAAGTTTCGACTGTTGTAGGATGTTTGTAGGTAACGGTGTCGCTAACATGCTTTCCTTAGGCAGATCTCTTAAACAAGAGAGTGGCCACCTTGTGGTATAATTTGATACCTATATGTTATCCACGAGTAGATGCTTTAATAGTTCATACAAACGCAGTGTTTCTGAAGTCCCAAAACGTACAAAAAATTTCACGAACTGTGTCCCAAAGTGCCTGAATCACCGCAGCCAATTACTACGTGTTGGCGAACATGGTTATAGGCAGCGTCTTATTATTGCTAACATTTTGATCATGTAAAGAAGGTAGTTTTAAAATTCGATTTGAGACACGCCGTAGCTATCAAGAAAAGCCGGAAAATGTTTCAAGATGGGTCAAAAGTGATTTAGAAACTATTCGCAAGAATTACTATGGACTAGCTGAGGAAATTGAAAGTTACAAAATGACTCGATGTCATTTGTGGATTCTGTTCAAATTGTGGGATGGTGTTCACTCACACTTATGTGCGGCGGAAGGCGAAAACAATGAGTGTGTAACACGAAAATTTAAAAGTGTTATTGATAAAGATTCAGATTTTCTCATACTAGGACCAATTTGTGAAGGTGCGTCGAAAGATCCATTAAGTTGATACAAGGATTACTTTAAGTTTGCAAATATAACATCACGTGATGTGGAACGGTCGTTTTCATCATTAAAACATATTTATTTCGGACGTCGTACTCATTTGACTGAAACATATGTGGAAAAATATTTGTAGTTTTCTTTACTATTATCGGTATAACTAAAACGATTGTTAAATTTTAAACTATTCTTTTTAATTTTTAAGTGCACAGAAAACAGTAACAGCTATTTTTCTACTATCTCTATCTTACTTAACACGTTGGCATTAACAATAAACACAAAAATATCCTAGAAACGGATTTGCCATTGCATTGGTTATTCAACAAAAAATATTCCTGACAATATTTAATGATTCGAATATTAAATTTAATAGATGCCACACAGTTGGTGATGTCATGGAAGCTTCTTAAATTAGTAAGTGTATCAGCACATTATATAATATATCTTTTATCATTATTTTATGTGTAAGCATTTATGCGTCTGTATCATCTGTGCTCACTCATAAAAGTTGGGAACATAAATAATGCGCGTACGTAAACGTTACTGAACCCTCACCTTGATCCGGCCGCTCAGCCTCTCTACGTTGTTCTCCGCAGTGCACTGAAACTTGTCCCTCTTTCTCAACTCTACATATAGTGTATCAATAGCCTTTCCTACTTACCTTACAGAATTAAAATACTTTTGATAGCTCCAAAACGGACATTTTTTTAATATGCAAAATAGCAATGAAAAAGAGCTAAAAACGAACAAGAAACAGTATAAATTTAAATTGAAAATAGACAACAACATTGCATAAACAATATGACATAAAGCTGTACTTAAGCATAGGGGAACTTATTTCACTACCAACTTAAATTTCTAATTTTGCGCCAATAATTTGACCTTGATCTTAATCATTTACTAACGCTGTGTATTATATGCATGCACAATACACACAGTTGCTTTTTATCCATTGATGACAATCCTGAATTCCTGAAGACAAGTTCTTGTCTCACTAGCTGCATTTTAGTAATAAGTGGAATTCCGAGAAAATGACTCATTCCTTCAAGTCACATTGTAAATAAAACTAATATACAGAGTGGCCTATCGAAAACGAAATAGATGAATATACGTCAAATTTGTTTTGTAGGGGATACATATGCTTTGTAAATGTAACGTCCTAATAGTATCTTCCCTTCCATACCTCGTTTGAAAGACAAAAAAATTGTCTTTATAACGACACCATACTTGCTTGGCATTACTCACACCGTGGACATTAACACGAAGAAATACGTTTATTTCACATTTAATTCTTTTGCGGAAGGATACAGTAACAAATAAAAGTTTTTGCATTTTGCATTGATTTTACACTACACTGAACGGTAATTCAAAAAAAAAATTGAAAATGGAAACGAAAGTGCAACTATACTTGGAAAGACGGAAATAAAACAACTGGATACACGCATAACCACAGGCACAGCAAAAATTCATGTTAGCTTAGTAATATGTTCGAATTGACCGCCACCCACTTCCACACAATAGAACAAATTCTACTCAAAACATCGGCGCACACTCTGCATCATTTGTGCAGTGATTTTGGTATGTAGCAGACAGAGTAATTGCATTAACTAAGTAGTCTCCAATTCAGATTTGAAATTACACACAATATCAAACAAATTCTTCAAAATAGTTATCCTAGTAGTAGTCAATTCAATTTCTAAAGAAAGACTACATAGATTTTTTACAATAAGAGTAAATACAAAAATAAGAAGCTGAGGAACAATGGAACTAGATATATTCCTTTGCCTTACGTTAGGTCTCTATCTGAAACAATTAATAAAATTTTGAAACGCTATCAATTGACTATTGCATGCACCACCATTATGCTCGAATTAATGGCCATAAATATACAAAATATAACTGCTTGAAAAACACCAAAACAATACAAAACATACAGTTGAATGTAAAACAACGAGTTGGTTTTTTTTTTTAATATTCATCTGTATGTTACATACTCCACTAGCTCATCAATCTATACATAATACAAAACAAACTTTCAATTATAACAAAGTCAGAACCTTGGATGGAGAATACATCAGTACGGCCAGAAATATATTAAAATTAAGTTACATTATAAGTAATAAACAAACAGTAAACGATCGTACTGAGCTTGAAAATTTAACCACGGTCTATGCCATTTTATAAAGCACATTAATATACCGGCTGTCAACGAGATCATGTATCAGCCCGCCATTTATTTATTAGTTAAAATATAACATTGAAATTCGGACCGCATATACAGTGTGGAACAGCCAAATGGAATAAATTCGATAACAAATAAATGAGGGTGTATTGGGAAAAACGCTTGGACACGTCGATTTGTATTTTTAACTGCGCCTTTTTTTCAAAAAAAAAAATTATACAGGGTGTGTCATGTGACAGTGGGCAATACCAACTTTCTTATTTTAAATGGAAACCCCTGCATATTATTTATTTTTTGGGTTCTTCGGAAAATTCTAGACGTAATTCATGTACAATGTCCCATACCTATCTTCAACTGTTTCGGAAATATTAAGTGTTTTCAGATTTATTACGAAAATTAACATTAAAAAAAGAAAATTATTTTATTTCACAAATTCGCTACATTACACTAAAAATCTATTTCCCATTTAGCTGTTGATATTGATAAAGTAAGCAAAAACCATTGCTGCGTTCCTTTTTACTGATATGAAATTAAAAAAATACAAAGACCGTTTTGTTTATTTTCGTAAAAACTCATAGTCTTAGCAACATGTTGTCTGCCTGCATGACAGTAGTGATCAGTGTCAGTGCTGTTGTCGTTTGAATTTCGTTAATTGTACGTAATAATATCAGAAAAATGGTTCACTTAACAGAAATGCACAAAATAACCATTCTACAAATGATTGGTTATGGAGATAACACACGGACACAAATGGAAGTTTCTCGCTTATTTCACGAAAAATTTCCAAATTTGCCGCCTGTATCCCAAGGAACAATTAGCAAAATAGAAAAACAGTTTTGCGAGCTTGGTCATGTAAGACATATTAAAAAAGTAGCTGCCAATGCAGTAAGTGATGATACGAAATTGGATATTATGCTTGAGTTTCAAGAAAACCCACATAATTCTGGTCGAAAAGCAGCCCCACTGTTCAACATTAGCCACACATCAATTTTTTGAGTATTAAAGGAAAGTAAAATGCATCCTTATAAAATAATGCCAACTCAGGAGCTCATGGAAGACGATTTCAATAGGAGAACGTATTTTTGTGAACAGATGATGGCAATGTTAGATAACAATGTGATCCAATTAGAAGATATTTTATTTTCTGATAGAGCACATTTACACTTCACGGCCATGTTAATCGTCAAAATTGCCGCTATTGGTCTAATGAGAATCCTCACTGGAAGAGAGAGGAACATACGCAATATCCTGAAAAAGTTAATGTTTGGGCAGGAATTGTTGGAAATCACATCGTAGGTCCCTTTTTCATTGATGGTAACTTGAATGGAGATAAATATTTAGAACTGCTCCAAAATAATGTCGTGCCAACTTTCGCAAACTTATATCCTAATCCAGCAAACCCACAAGTTCCTGCCAATACAGTATGGTTTCAGCAAGATGGAGCACCGCCCCATTTCCAAATCAATGTCCGCCAGTACCTGAACCAAATTCTTCCAAATCGGTGGATAGGGAGGCGCGGATCGATAGAATGGCCAGCACGATCTCCTGATCTGACGCTATTAGACTACTTTTTGTGGGGATATGTCAAAAGTCTTGTATACAAAACTAAACCCCTCAACTTAGATGACTTAAAAAGACGAATCACGCTTGCGATTAGATCAGTCACGCCTGAGATGTTGAGTAATATTACAAGACATTTCTATACCAGATTAGCATGTTGCCAAGACGTTCGCGGCGAGCATTTTGAACATTTACTACATCGACATTAATGTTTTTTGTTTTTTTTTTACATTATTAAGAAATAATCAGTATTACTTATTAGGTTTTTAGTGTAATGTAGCGAATTTGTGAAATAAAATAATTTTCTTTTTTTAATGTTAATTTTAATAAATCTGAAAACACTTAATATTTCCGAAACAGTTGAAGATAGGTATGGGACATTGTACATGAATTATGTCTAGCATTTTCCGAAGAACCCAAAAAATAAATAATATGCAGGGGTTTCCATTTAAAATAAGAAAGTTGATATTGGCCACTGTCACATGACACACCCTGTATAATTTGTGTTTTTTTGAAAAAAATGCGCATTTAAAAATACAAATCGACGTGTCCAAGCGTTTTTCCCAATACACCCTCATTTATTTGTTATCGAATTTATTCCATTTGGCTGTTCCACACTGTATGAGTGATTGGTGAGCTTCTTCAGGTGCACTCAGTTTTTCTATAGCACTTCCGGTCAAACCGGAAGTGACGTTAATTTTGAATTTTTAAATACAACATGTATTATTCCTGTTCATATTCTGTTTCTTCTAAAAATTTGCCATCTAGTGCAAGTCAACTTTTGACATTTCTGTCAAAGATGGCGGTATCTGTTAAATGTATCCATTAAAGTGAAACTGCTTCGCAACAATTGTCGAAAAATAACAACCATCAAAGTTAGCTTTGAAAACAATTAAGAAACGTATTTTTTACATTTACACGCATTGGCGAAGGAAACTGCTTTTTCATTTGAAATGTAATTATTCTGTTGCTTTGGAATTAGACTACTTTTAAAACATTTTATATTTTGTACTACTTGTCTACCACTAAACCGCAGCATATTTTATATCACTTGAAAGCTAAAAATTACTACATTAATAGTACAAAATATAAAATGTTTTAAAAGTAGTCTAATTCCAAAGCAACAGAATAATTACATTTCAAATGAAAAAGCAGTTTCCTTCGCCAATGCGTGTAAATGTGAAAAATACGTTTCTTAATTGTTTTCAAAGCTAACTTTGATGGTTGTTACATTTCGACAATCGTTGCAAAGCAATTTCACTTTAATGGATAAATTTAACAGATACCGCAATCTTTGACAGAAATGTCAAAAGTTGACCTGTACTAGATGGCAAATTTTTAGAAGAAACAGAATATGAACAGAAATAATACATGTTGTATTTAAAAATTCAAAATTAACGTCACTTTCGGTTTGACCGGAAGTGCTATAGAAAACTGAGTGCACCTGAAGAAGCCCACCAATCACTCATATATACGGTCCGAATTTCAATGTTTTATTTTAACTAATAAATAAATGGCGGGCTGATACATGATCTCGTTGACACCCGATATGTATGTATGTAACAACCGTCTAGATACGCCAATGGTGCGATATATATTTTAAATCATTGTAAATGTTTATAAAAAATTTGATTTATTACATTCCACATAATATATAAAAAAGAATTCTATTAAAATAAAAAGTTTTCGACTTACACATATGATATACAAGAACAGACACATCTAGCTTTGTACGATAAAAGACATAGGTACATAATCTAATTAAAAATGTATTCAAAAGAATTAAATTTATAATGATGTTTTAAAATTAAACGTGCAATTTTAACTTGTTCGTTTCGTCCAAACAATTTTTTAACAAGATTTAACAAGAACAATTGTAAATCTTCTTTGTTAAAATATGGTGATCTACATTATCTTGTTACATTATTTTAATAGTTTGAAAGTGAGAATAGATTACATATTTGTCCATAAGCATTTTCGCTTACGTATTTCGATAGATTGTGGTATATGTTTTGGTTTAAGGGCGTCTCCTATTACAATATATTGTAATGTGAAATTTGATTTGTAATAAAATTAAGAAAATTTGAGTTTTACTCTTTAAATTAAAATTTGGGGTTTAAATTTAAAAAATTAATCTCAAGGTTTTGTGAATTCTTAAGTCTACAGCCGGTGTAGAGAGCAGAATACGAGAGCTTATCGTACGTTAAAAAAAAAAAAACCTTTTTGGAATTTTTGAAAATTTTAGTTGGGACTTAAAAAAAATTTGTATTAAAAACAAAATTACTTTGAATATATTTTTTGTTATTTCAATTAAAATAAATAATTAACTTATAATATTTAAAAAAATTAATTTAAAAAAATTTATTTTGAAATTTTAATTTTAATTAAACTAAATAATTTTTACTTTTTTAACTCAATTTAGTTAAAATAAAATTTCTTAAAAAAACTACTTAAAAAATAATTTTTTTATTTTTATATTTTTCAAATATTATTTTTGGAAAAAAATATTTTTCTTAAATTTTTTTTCCGAGAACTTAAAACTAATTGAAACTAAATTATCTTATCTTACTTGTGTGTGTGTGAAATTTCGAAAGCTTCTGTCTTCGCGCGTCTAGACGGATGTAGGATGGACGACGTCCTCTTCGTAGTGGTAATTAAATTCGGTGAATAGTTTTTTGATGTTTAAAGTATTTTTTAATCGAAGTTAATCGTTTATTTGGGCCCAACGGTGCACCGTGGCAATTTAATAAATTTTACGTAGAAATAAATGCTCTGTACGACAATCTATGTAAAAAGAGACTGTTTGTTGCTATCGCATTGCTTTTTATAGATGATTCGCAATTGTCCTTAAATTTATTCAGAAATACCTTTCGATAGTCATCTGTCAATAACGGTAATTAAAACGGTCGTTGATGAATTAATTTCTACAGGTCCGGTCAAAAATTTGTGTTTGTGGGTCACCGAAAAGTTGTTGATTTTAATTACCACCTACTTTTTCTTCTTAAAATGCCCCTAATTAGCTGGTTTATCTTCTTGTGTGGGTGTAATATAATTGTGTGCTTTTGCTATAATATTATGTGTATTTGGGTACAAAATAAATGATACAAAATTAATTAATTACCTTAAAACGTATGATGAAATTATCGTGGTGCATTTCGCATCTTTCTGTCCTTGTCGTTGGCTGGACTTATAATAGAGTTGCGCATCCTCTATCATATAGTGTTGAATTAAATTTAGCTGAATGAATTGTGAACAAATACTTCGCATGTGTGCAATCATGTTGATGTTACTTATTTTTATAAAATTAAATTAAATTAAATTAAAAGCACTACACAGATCAGATAGTTGGTTATAGTTCCATGAATATAAAATTAATTTAGTGCTTTTTTTAATTTTCTAGATTTCCTACAGCTGCTGATCGTCTGTCAAGTGAAAAATGGAATTGTAAATGTAAACAGGGAATAAAATTGTAAAATAACATTACACTCCCCCGACAAAACAGGCAAATCCCAGGTAGCACAGTCCGTTGGCTAAGTGTCGGCGATAACTCGGGCCAACGTAACATAGTTGGCGCAAAGTCACAGTCTACAAACGATAAATATCCAACATTAGTTAAATATCGGCAAAGTACGTTGGTTCAACTTATCATTGCAACGTTCCATGTTCGTTGGCTTTTGATCGTTTTGTTGGCTGAATGTCGCATAAAAGTTTTCAGACGACAATCGAAGCGAGGGCGGAGTCAAAGCTGATCCCGTGGCTTAACGGTTAGAGTTCCTACGTAACATTCACGAGGTGCCCCGTTCAAATCTTACCATGTGACGTTTTTTTCCTTTTTAAAAGGCACTATTTGTTTTATATTCATTTTTATCTCAAAAATCATGAACTTACAAAATATTATTATTGGTCATATTACCCATACATTGTGAGCTATATGAGTTCAAATGTAACAATGTAATGCGCATGCGCATCGATCTGCAATCGACATTTTGATCGAAATACAGTGAGTGTAGGTGCACCGCCATATGCAAGCTTGTGTTGTTGATTCAATTTTATTCGTTTTATTGTGGTTTTATTAGCCCAGCTGTTAGTCATGAGAGAGAGTTATATAGTTAAAAGTTACCGTCTACATTGTACAATATTTAAAATAGCCCCTATTGTGAAAGATGTTATAAGAACAATGGACGGGTAAGTACTTTACATAGACATAGGTAATATAATATGTACTGATAATGTATTTTTCATATATGCTGTGATTGAAAGTTGTGAGCTACCACAACCTGGTGACTAAGAAAGCATTGGATATACCAGTAACCTGAAAGATATGTCAGAGTCCGATAACGGAACACTTATTTGTATCTTGTATACATCTTGTGTACATCTTTGACTACTTCTGCTGATAAAAATTAGGAATCAGCTGAGCTGTGAACATCGCCGCGATTAGGTCAGTGTTTTATAGTGTTTTAATATTTTTAGTTCAATAAGATATTTCAGTTATTATATACCATAACATGTAAAGAGATAATAAATTTTGTTCTGTAATAAGATATATCACATTTTATTTTTTTATTTATCTTGAATTTTAGTTTCACTAATAAATAAAATATCGTAATTACTTTCTTTACTTATTGTATGTGCAGATCATGTATGGTGTTATATGGGTATATGATTCGATGTTAACTATTGTTAACAACATACACATAAAAAAACATAAAATTTGTAGTAAGTTTTCCTTATATATTGTCACATGAAATAAAACATCTACGATATATGTCCTGATTATAGGCAGATCATATCGAGATATACTATGTTACACAATTATGAGCATGTTTGTCTTGAACGCTGAGTATTTCAACATAAGCGTAGATTTTATAACAGTTTTCAAATCATTACTTGTATATGTTCTTAACTATTATCAACATCTTGCATACATAGATATGTAAAATTCAAACAGAAGTTTTCTATTAAATTATCCATGATGTAATTATTGTAATTTGGTAGTTTATATCGTAAATCAAGTTTATTTCATATGAAAATATATTATATACAGATAATTAACTCGAATTTTGAGTTGGTATAATATCGCTGTAATTTATTCAGCAAACTAATTAACATCGGATCAGTGTACCTATGTACCATCATATATGTTTTGCATCTTGTATGTCTTATCGTATAGATATCACATATAAAATTAATACCCAATATTACTTCCCGTAGTTACTACTATGTATCCTCTCGATAAGCAGCCAACATCAGTTGCCAACGAATGACCAACAGAACGGGTAGGTATTGAAAATTTATCCTACGCCAATATCGCCTAAAGATATAAAACCAACGTTGTAAAATGTTCACACTTTCACATACTGCCAACATTGTTGTCCAACGCGTGCCCAATATAACTCGGACAATCAGCCAACGTTACACCAACGTTGTGTGCTACCTGGAATCGCTCTGATTTGGATGTAAACTCTACTTAAATACCTGAACGAATATTCAAATTAACGTATGTTATTAATTTTAAATAAATTAAATGTGTTATTAATGCTATTATTGTTTCTGTTTCATATCTGTTACTGACGAACATCATATGGATACAAATCTTCAATGGAGAAAATACCTCGTTCTAAGTTGAAATCTTGGTGCTGTAAACGATACGTCTTTGTACCTAGAGCCTCGAAAATTATAAATGGACCTTGAAATGGCTTGACAAGAGTCTTTGTGATGTCTTTACTTCTATCACCTGTACGTAAGGCTTTTAAAATGACCGTATCACCTACGTGATACGTTCCTTCTCTTTCTATTTTTAGCCTGGATATTCATGTGCTTATCATGCAATTTATGTAAATGTTCTCTGGTATCGTTAATGAGCTGCGATGTGTCTATATCCTGTTGGATATCAGCCCATGGTCGTGATGGACATTTTCTTGCGTGGAATGCTGATGGACACTGATTCATTACTTGATCGAGTATCGTTGATAACATCCTGGATGATCGGAAGGTATCTAGCCCACTGGCTGTGATTTTCACTCGTATAGATCCGTAGAACTTGCAATACGACTCTGATCTGTTGTTCTGCCACGTTATCTTGAGGATGACGTATCGGTGAAAAGGTGTATTCAACGCCTTTTCTCTTCAGGTATGATGTTATCCTTTTCGAATGAAAGTACGTACTGTTATCTGCCAATATTCTTTTAGGTGTACCCATCTCGGTGCAATACCTATTCAGGCATCGAACTACAGCGGATCCTGTAGTTCTCTTCGTGGGAACCAGTCTTATGAACCTGCTGAAATTATCTACAATAAGCAAGATATGTCGGAATTTCATCGATGGTGTCAAATTCTGTACAGAGTCCATCGAAACCAACGTGTAAATATCTTCACATACGATGTGCTTCCAAATGTGATACGTTTGAAAGTTCTTGTGCTTGTTAAATATACGGGTGTCGCAAGTGTTTATAAAACGTTTGGTGATGTTGTAATCTCCTTTAGCAATAAAAATCTATCTAAAGATTAAGAATGTCTTCCGAATACCAATATGTCCGTAAGTTAAATGGATTTCATGTAAAACTTTTAATGCAAAATTTTGTGGATGTACAATCAAACAATCTTTAGCAAGTTTCTCCTTCTTGTACAAGATATCATTCTTGATTAAATATTTGCTATTATTAGCTTGATTATTACTCAATTCTTCATATAAATTTGATAGTTCAGAATATTTTTGTTCATGAATGATATTTTGTCTGTTCAATATGGAGCTGGTGTTACTTGTCAGTGTTACATTTGTTGTAAAGTGTTCTATAGCTGTGTCATTACTATTAGTTCGTGATAAATAGTCACTAATACTGTTACATTTGCCTGCAATGTGTCTAATTTCCAAAATCAAAATATTGTATTGTCAAGTACCATCTGTAAATTCTGTTGTTGCCTACAATCCTAGTATTTAATATAGATGTTAAAGCTTTGTTGTCTGTTTCAATTATAAACCTTCTACCTAGTAAAAATAATAGGAGTATAATAATAATAATAATTATAATAATAATAATAATAATAATAATAATAATAATAATAATAATAATAATAATAATAATAATAATAATAATAATAATAATAATAATAATAATAATAATAATAATAATAATAATAATAATAATAATAATAATAATAATAATAATAATAATAATAATAATAATAATAATAATAATAATAATAATAATAATAATAATAATAATAATAATAATAATAATAATAATAATAATAATAATAATAATAATAATAATAATAATAATAATAATAATAATAATAATAATAATAATAATAATAATAATAATAATAATAATAATAATAATAATAATATAAAACTATACAGACGGATCACCTGATTACCAACAACAGGCCAGATATAGTTTTGCGAAATAAAAAGACCAACCAGTGTATCATAATCGACATAGCGGTTCCATCACCTACGAACATACAGGATAAGTACAGAGAAAAAATCGCGAAATACGTACCTTTAGCGGCCGAAATCAAACAACTATGGAACACCGAAGGCACCAAAATCGTACCGGTTATAATCGGCGCTACGGGCGAGATCCCAACATCTCTGCTAACCAACCTCGAGGTACTGGATGTCCCCAAAAACGTTTACATCGAGATGCAGAAGGCGGTGCTCCTAGCAACAGCAAATATAGTCCGAAAGGCCCTCAACATGGATGAATCCACTGCAGGAAGGTGAACTGGAGCTGAAAATAAATTTACACATATTTTATATAATGTAATACCGCATATATATATATATACATATATTGTAATACTTACCTCTCTATAGGTCGTTTGCAATGTTATTACTTATTTCTTTGAAATAAAGGCTCTGTTTATAATAATAGTAATAATAATCAAAAAACCAATATGGATTTAGAAAAGGAAGGTCGACGCTACAGACACTGGAGAGCATAAAAAAGGCTGCGAAGCAAAATGAAATGAAATGGAACGTATTAATAACGCTAGATGTTCGGAATGCTTGTAATACAGCCAGCTGGAACTTAATTCTAAAAAGGCTACAGAGAAGAAAACTATCCCAATACAACATAGTTGATGACTACCTGAAGTCGAGAATCATCCAGGTAACTAAGAGGGAATTAGTAGAGGTCTACGCAGGGGTGACACAAGGCTCGGTTCTAGGACCCACATTGTGGAATATCTTATACGATGATGTGCTGAGAATTAAGTTGCAGGGAAGAGCTAAAACCATCGCCTTTGCCGACGATCTGGCACTGTTAGTTACAGCGAATACAAAAATGGACCACATAAGGAACACAAACGAAAATCTCAGAAGAATAAATACGTGGATGAAAGAAAATAATTTGAAGCTTGCACCGCAGAAAACGGAGGCACTCGTAATGACTAAGAAAAGGAAACGGGATGGTCTAATATTTTGCATAGACAACGTCAGTATAATGCCTAAGAACAGCATAAAATATTTAGGGGTCTTTTTCGATACGAGAGGCAGTTTTAGGAAACACCTTACAAAGATAACCGAAAAAGCAGAGCAAAAATGGCCAAAATTATAAGGCTAATGCCAAACATTGGAGGACCATCTAGCTCCAAGAGAGCATTGCTGGCGGCGGTAGTCCACTCGGTATTGCTGTATGGAGCGCCGATATGGGAGGAAACGCTTAGAGTGCGAAGGAACTGGACGCTGCTGCAAAAAATGCAGCGTAAAATTTTAATTAGAATCGCGGCTGCCTACAAGACCGCATCAACTGCAGCTCTTCAAGCTATCACGGGAATCCCGCCCATCGATTTTATGGCACAGGAGAGAACGCGGATGTACCAGAAAAAGGAAGAAATAGCGGGAAATTAGAAAAGTAAGACTATGGACATTTGGCAAGGAAGATGGCGAAATAACAAACTCACTGCGCAGTGGACCAAGCAATTAATTCCTGACTTAAAATCTTGGATGGCATGCAAACATAGACAAGTTGACTACTACCTTATGCAAGTTTTGACAGGGCATGGGGTATTTAGAACATATGCTAAGAGGATCGGTAAAACAGTTGGAGACGAATGCATTTACTGTGGGAACACAGACACTGTGGAACACACCATCTTCCAATGCAAACGGTGGGAAGCGATAAAACTGGAAGCAGTAGTGAAAATAGGCCACGAAATATCTCCGGGAAACCTAGTACAAAAAATGATGGTATCAAAAGAACATTGGGACATATTGTACAAGATGATCAAAGTTATTATGAAAACAAAGGAAGAAGAACTACGCATATTACAAGACAAGTAGCAGCAAGAGGTTAAGTTACGAAGAACTACTCGGCGACCTCATGAAGCAGATGTCTTTGAAGACGGTCCCATCAAGTGCGCTTGGAGGCAAATGGGTGGTTTTTAGTGGGTAGACCAAAGTAGAGTACCTCAACTGGGAGTCCCACACTACCATGTCGCGATAGACATTAAGCGCATGGTATCCATCAAGGATTTTCCACCGACAAAAAAAATAGTAATAATAATAATAATAATAATAATAATAATAATAATAATAATAATAATTTTTTTTTTTTAAGTGAGGAAAAATGCCTTAACGCACCATCAGGGACGAGACCCGTCCCCGGTGTGTGGGGCTCGCACCCACTAAAAAACCTCACTTTGTCAGGTGTAGAATCCATCCCGGAACCGCTGGTCGCATTACTTCAGGATGGCACCTCGTAGTTAGCCTCGATCGGCTGCCTCCATTGCTTGGGTCTCTCTTCTTCTTCTTCAGCACCTTCTCGACGAACGTGGCGATCTTCTGCCAGTGGTCGTGTCCGGACAGCATCGTTTGCACGACGTTATCCGGCGTTAGAGGTCCTACTTCGTCTTGTAGCGCGGCTCTGTAGTCACTCCACCTCTCGCATTCGAAGAAGGTGTGGTGAGCATCATCGTCCGCAGAGTCGTGATACTGGCATGTCGCGTTCTCTGCTATACCCATTCGAGCCAGGTATGCGTTGAAATACCCGTGTCCGCTAAAAAACTGGGTGAGGTCCATCCACTCCGTTAGGTTGCGGATGAGTCTGGCCGTCCACCGTCCTCTGGTGTCGTTCTGCCAGCGCTCTTGCCAACATTATCGTGTGAGCGCTTTAGCGTCCGCTCTTGCTTGTCGTGCACCGACGTCTCGTCGTGTCTCGTAGACTCTCTTCTTTTCTTGAGCCAGTAAGTCTATCGGGGTTACTCCTGCAATCACGAGCACCGCCGCTTCGGAAACCGTACGGTATGCGCTGGCGATCCTGAGTGCTCCCCGTCGCTGTACTGAAGCCATCCGCTTTCTGTACTTGTCCTGCCGTAAGGTGTCAGCCCAGATCTCGCTTCCATACAACAGTATGGAATGGGTGACGGTCAGTAGCAGCCGACGTTTACTCGCCGTCGGTCCTCCTACGTTGGCCATTAGTCGGCTCAACATCGTCGTTACTTTAGCGGCCTTATCGCTCGACGACTGAATCTGTTGCCAGAAGGTCATCTTGCTGTCGAGCCGCAGTCCGAGGTACTTCACGGAAGTTGTAGTGGTTATGACTTCCGTATCTACCGTCATCTCGATCTCCCTAGGGATTCTTCTCCTGGTCAGTAGAACGACCTCGGTCTTCTCCGTTGCCAGGGTCAGGCCGTGTTCGTCCATCCATGTGGTGACTCTTCTCATTACCTGGTTGAGCCTTCTCTGGGCATCCGCCTCGTCACGCGCTAGGATGACTGCCGCTACGTCGTCTGCGTATCCTATCAGATACGCATCTTGCGGCAGCTCCATTCGGAGGATCCCGTCGTAGGACACATTCCATAAGTCGGGGCCCAGTATGAACCCTGCGCCGCTCCCGCTGTTATCTTCTTCGTGCACGGCCCGCCTGCGGTGTCGTAGACCAGCTTCCTGTCGCTAAGGTAGCTGCGTATCATCCTAAGTAAATAGGATGGCGTGCCGAACGTGTTCTGCAAGGAGTCAAGAATGACGTCCCATCTCGCCGAGTTGAAGGCGTTTCTTACGTCCAATGTGACGAGCATCACCAGTGGTCTCGAGTAATGATTTCCCCGTTGAGCGGCTTCGAAGGTTTCCACTACCTGCGTTACGGCGCCGACGGTGGAGTGTCCCTTCCTGATGCCATGCTGTCTCTCGGACAGGCCTCCCGCGTCGTCTATGCTGCTCTCCAGTCGTGTTTTCAGCAGTCTTTCTAGTAGCTTTCCAGCCGTGTCCAGCATACATAGCGGTCTGTATGCCGATGCCGTGGTCGGATCGCCCTTGCCTTTGCTTATCAGCACGAGTCGCTGTACCTTCCATCTCTTGCAGAACGCTCCTTCTGTTAGACAGCGGTTGTACATGTTCAGAAGCAGATCTGGGCAGACTCGCAGACGCGCGCCACAATCTTGAGAGCTTCAGTCGGAATTCCGTCGGGTCCAGGTGCCTTCCGTTTTTGTAGGGAGTTCGCCGATCTTGACAGTTCATTTCCGCTAAAAAGCGGGATGTCGTTCAATCGCTCGTCCTCCATTTCCGCAGTTCTCTCCGGATGGGTAGGGAACAATGTGTCAACGATGTTCCGCATCCGATCTCGTTCGAGGACTGGATTTGCCGTCTTCGCCGTAAGCTTCTGCATGACGATCTTCTACCCAAGGCCCCATGGGTCGTTGTCAACGTCCTGCCGCAACTCCTCCCATTTACGTTTCTTGCTCCTGTAGATGGCGTTCTTGAGATCTCTCTTGGCGTTCCTAAAGTCCTGTACCACACGGTGCATTCCTTATCCCGGTATTGTTCACTGATAAGCAGCACATCTACTCCGGTGTCCAGTTGTAGTTGGATGAGGAGATCGTCTGCTGTTCTGCTTCGGTGCATGTTGCCTTGTAGGATTCTGGTCATTGACTCTTCTTTGCCTGATCTAATGCCCTTCTGAAGGAGGGACATGCGCCGGAACCAGGGACGTGGCTGCGTGTCGCGGTGTCGCCCGTGCAGAGAAAGCATTTTGCTTTGTTCTTGCAATCCTTCCGTTGGTGGCCTTTTTCTCCGAAGTTGATACAAAGGCCTTGAGTTCTTCTGTCTGGTCCGGGACAAGCAGCCTGTCGATGTCCGTAGCCGAAGCAGCGGAAGCACCTGACGACTTCTACCCTGCGTCTTATTCTGCTGTTTATCCAGCCGATCTTTATTCTCGGTGTTTCCAGCAGCTTAAGGGCTTGACGCTGACTAAGTTGCATGATAGCCATTCTCAGCCCTCTGCTGTTCGCATTGGTGAGGCTGATCTTCACTTCGCCGTCCATGTCTCCTAGCTTTGCTCTAACTGCTGGGCGGACTTCCTCCGTTGTCGTTAAGCAGTCTAGATCTCTGAATTCTAGCGTCTCTTTGGACTCTAGGGTGCTGATGTTAGCCTTCTCGCCCAGGATCTTCTTCAACGCGCTGCTGAAACCTGCAGTATCCTTGGGACCTAACTCCAGCAGCATATCTCCCGCACGTGTTTTCCGCACCGCTTTAATCTCGGTGCCTGTCTCTTCTGGTTTCGCGTTGCTGCGCAGCTCTCGCAGTACGTCGGCATACGACTTCCCTTGCGCAGGTTTTACGAGAAGCGCATCCAACCGAGGCTTGGCGTTTCGATTCCTCTGCTTATTCTTCTTCGGGTTCTTATTGTCGGTACCGTTGTCCTTTCTCTGACCACCTGCTATCTTCTGCTGCTGTTTGCTGTCAGAAGCCTTTGCAGCTGCCTTCTTCTCTTCCTGAGCTTGCTTTCTCCTGCCTGCTCGGTCTTTCATCCACACGTTCTCGGAGGGATGCATTTCCTTCTTCTCCACGTTCTTATTGCCCGTAACAGAAGTTGCCTGCGTCTTGGTTGCAGGCGCTGAAGCCTTTTGCGCGTGCTCTCCTGCCTGCAGCTCGGCCTTCTTCCATCTTTTCTTGCAATCAGAGATCATCTCCACTGCTTCTTCTAGCTCCTTCAAGCCGTTCTTTACGTCCATCGAGACGTTCTTCTGCCTGCCAATAGCTGCCTTCATTGTCTTAATGACACCTACGCACTTCTGCAATTGCTCCTCTTCGCGGCATCGCAGTTTGCAGATAACTTCTTTTGTGGGCGACATATCTGGAGCTGATGTGCTGTCGTCACTGCTACCTCCTGGTTTCACGATGTTAAATGTCGTCAGATCTATCGTGATCGGCGACTTAACGTGCTGCGCCGTTGGTGTCTTGAAGGCACCGTTGGGGCTCTCTTCTGTGCTGTTCTTCGGCGTTCTCTTGTTGGTAGGTAAAGTTGCCATGTTGAGTAGTTCGCCAGCGCTTCGTGTATGGAGGGGCGGGCCGAAAAAATCAGGAGCGGGTATACCCTCAGATCCTCGGATCCTACCCCAGTTCCCTGAGGCCTGACCTTCGCTTCACCAATCCCGGAATACACGGACGGACTGGAACTCGCCCGGGGCAATGCAGATTCCGACATCTTGCATCCACCATACACTACCTGATCAGGGCCCGAAGTGGCTGGTTCCTCACAATGCGTCGCGGATCCTCGTCGGCAGAGCAAGCTCACATCAGCCTACTCCCCAGCCGGATGAGAAGGCCAGTCGGTTCGTAGACACTCCCGGAGTCGCCGCAACGCTTGCCGATCTGTACCTGGGAACAGAAAGGAAGAGGATGGGTGGGGGTCAGCGGACAGCTGGCGTCACTGGCTGTACCGTTTCCGCATACGATAGCGGCACTGCGGCCGGCTAGACATAGAATAATAATAATAATAATAATAATAATAATAATCATAATAATAATAATAATAATAATCATAATAATAATAAGCCCAAAGGGGTAGTGATGCGAAATACATGGATCTGTTTCCAGTTAGATCCACTTAGCCTCTCCTACTCAATTCCGACTCACACCTCCAAGCGGGGAGCTCCGGTAACCTGAGCAACCGTCCTGGAGATCGGGTAACCAATTCCGGTGGAAGGGGCGGTCAGGGCTAACGTGAGCGGGAGTAAACCATCTGGACGGGTTAGCTGCCCACAGATGTGTGAAGAAGTAGCTCCAAACACACGTAGAAAGAGATACTCTGGCGGGCCGGTGCAGCAGGAACCGGATCGGAACCGTCGTGATGATTTACCTGCAACAGAATCATGCGATCACACAGGACAACGAGTACCAGCCAACCAAAACCAGGCGTACATACGACAGGTTGGGATAGAGAGGAATGTTGCTGATGCCAACGTGCCCCAGTCCATCCTCCCATCCACCCTGGACAACAGCAAAAGGAAACAAAGGACTACTTGGACGGAAGAAATGAATATATTCGTAGTCCAATGTTACTATCGAATAACACGTCTTGAGACATTGAAGGAGCCATACGGAACAAAACTACATCGTCAGATCATAGAAAGGTTCCCAGAATTAGCAAATAAAACCCTCTAAAATATTCTAGATCAAAGGAGGTCAATATTTATTAATAACCGACTGTCTGCTGAAGTTATCAACCGAATCAAAGAAGAAGTAGCCGTAGAACTAGGAATGCGAGAAGTGGCCAACAATGACGAACAAAACAATACGCAGGCCACTGCGCCTGAGCCACTGCCAGCCCCGCAGAGAAAGTTTATCAACGAATACGATACGAACTCTATGAAATACGACGGCATTACACCGAGTGCTAAGCCACGACTGCCCAAATTAATATACAAAGAAGGCACCCAAAGATTAATAACCGAAGTTAACAACATCATTCACGATCGCATAACCGATAGCACCACGATTGAGGAGTTGCATAGTATGGTGTATACAGGAGCGTACACTGTGTTAACGCTAAATGACCAACCCGTAGCTCAAAACGATCGCAAGAGAGAAGGCAAAGACGCGAAGAAAATCCCTCCCTGGGAAAGGCGCATACAGTCCAAAATACAACAACTCAGGCGAGAGATAGGGGTGCTTTCGCAAAATACACGACCACAACCAAGCCAGCGAGTGAAGAAAGCTGCAGAGAGCATTATAGCCCAGTACGTGTCTCCCGAAAATCCCACGATAGCAGAAATAATGGACCTCTTGAAGCAGAAGCTAGCCGCGTATGCAAAAAGGATGAGAAGATACGGAATCAGCAACGCCCGAAGGGAGCACAATAGACGCTTTCTTGTCAACCAGAAGGCCTTTTATCGCAATTTAGACTGCTCACAGTCACTTACCCAACAACAACCACGACCTCAATTACCATCTAAAGAAGACGTAAGCACCTACTGGGAAAATATATGAGCGTCCCAGTGCAGCACAAGCACTCCTCATGGCTAGCAGAGGAGAAAAGAAATGCGACTAAGATTAAAACAATGTTAACTTGGCAAATTAATGAGGAGGATGTAAAAAGCAGCGCGAAAATTATTGAGCTGGAAAGCGCCAGGACCAGACCAAATACAAAACTTTTGGCTGAAGAAGTTCCACGCGATACACGAAAAACTTGCCAGATGTTACACATCCATCTTACGGCAACCGCAACGTCTGCCGGGATTTATGACAGAAGGAACTACGTACTTGATACATAAACCGCATTCACCATCAGAGGACCCGTCAAAATACAGACCAATTACATGCCTCGTCACTATGTATAAAATGCTTACCTCGATCATTGCAAACAAAATCTACGAACATCTAGAAGAAAACCATTTATTAGATGAAGAACAGAAAGGGTGTCGAAAGGGATCGAGAGGCTGCAAAGAACAGCTCGTAATAGACTCCGTCATAATGACCCATGCCAAGCGAGTAAAAGATAACCTCTGTATGGCATATATAGATTATCAAAAAGCGTTCGATAGCATCCCCCATTCTTGGCTTTCTGAGGTGCTCAAATTGTATAGAGTAGAGGACCACATCATCGGTTTCTTAGATCATGCGATGAGCAAGTGGAAAACTAACCTCTTGTTAAAAACTTCTGACACAACAATAAATGCAGGTGAAATTAACATCAACAGAGGAATTTTCCAGGGAGATGCACTTAGCCCCTTATGGTTCTGTCTCTCACTAAAGCCACTAACAACCCTCCTGAACTCCCAACGTAAGGGATACATGCTGCCCAATGCCCCCAAACCGATCAACCACCTGTGGTACATGGATGATCTCAAACTATACACCAGCAAGAAGAACCATCTACACGATCTCCTGAACTGTGTGGGAAGATTCAGCAAAGACATCCACATGCGATTTGGGCTAGAGAAATGCAAAATTAGCTGCATGCAGAAAGGACAGTGGACTGAACATGAGGGGTTGAAACAGACGGACACCAAGGAGTGATCGCCAGGATGGAGGAGGAAAAGCAATATAAATACCTCGGCTACCTGCAGGCACGAGGAATACATCATAACAGCGCCAAAAACATGATACGGGAAAAATACTTCTCAAGACTACGGTCACTATTAAAAACGAGGTTATCGGCAAGAAATATGTCCAAGGCCATCAACACGTACGCCACCTCGGTGCTCACATACGGAATTGGAGTCGTGAGCTGGACAGATACTGAGTTAAAAGCGATTGACACTGAGACCAGAATGCAGCTCAAAAAACACAGAGCACACCATCTTCACAGCTCTGTGCAAAGAGTTCACTTACCCAGAAACCAAGGAGGCAGAGGCATACCAAGTGCGTATTATAGGCACTATTCACAGGTAAAGAACCTAAGGGATTATTTCCTTGAGAAGGCACGCTCTAGTCATTTAGATCGTGCAATTGTGAGAACGGATAAACGACTTACACCGCTAGACCTTGGTAACGAGCGTTATGACCCAGCCAGTAACGTCCTCAGTGCAGCAGAACTATGCGCTAAATGGAGAAGCAAGCCGCTGCATGGAAGATATCTGTCGACCATCGAGTCCGAGGGGATGGACACCACAGCGTCACAAGCATGGCTGCGGAACGGAAATCTTTTTGTGGAGACGGAGGGGGCGATCCTTGCGATCCAAGATCAGGTAGTACCAACGAGATCGTACCGACGAAGAATTCAGAAGGACAACTTGGAGACAACCACATGCCGCATGTGCGGAGATAAAGAGGAATCGCTGGACCACCTGCTGGCAGCATGCTCTGTATTGGCACCGAAGCAGTACCTCGAACGCCACAACAGAGTGGCAAAGATCTTGCATCAGCTGCTTAGACATATGCACATGGAGATAACGTATGAAGACCGCCAGACTCCGTATTATAAATATGAACCACCGGCTGTATGCGAAGACGATAATCCCCGCATATACTGAGACCGACAGGTAATAACAGATA
Source organism: Holotrichia oblita (assembly GCA_023690525.1). NCBI lineage: Eukaryota > Metazoa > Arthropoda > Insecta > Coleoptera > Scarabaeidae > Holotrichia > Holotrichia oblita. The sequence goes on from CM043021.1 coordinate 43,058,929, forward strand.
AAACAATACCTAACAACAAGCCGGACATAATACTTATCCTAAAAAAGGAAAAGATAGCGTACATCATTGACGTGACCATACCTCTCGCCGCAAACACCGATAAAGCTTTCACCGAAAAAATAAACAAATACTTACCGCTAGCAGATGAAGTCCGAGTGATGTGGCAAATGACGAAGATAATTATCGTACCAGTTGTAATCGGCGCAACGGGGGAGATTCCTAAAAAACTACATAAATCCATCGCTACTCTGGGGCTGGAACATGATTTGTATCTGCAGCTGCAAAAAAGTATATTACTAGACGCAGCAGCTATAGTCCGTCGCATTCTTACTTAAGTAGCATCCGCAGAGCATCTTGTTCCTAGAACCGATGTACACTTGCGCAGACACCAAGATAAGAAGATCAATCTTGTGAAGAAGATAATAATAATAATAATAATAATAATTTGAAATTGTACGCCACCAGTCGTAAACACCTTGACGACTTGCTGAAGACCACGAAAAAGCTCATTGAAGACCTAAAAATGAACTTTGGACTGGACAAGTGCAAAATACAGACAATGGCCGGGGGAAAATGACAATCTAGTGAGAATTACAATCTAGACGAGGGCGCCATAGAGAGTATGGAGGAGCAAGAACATTATAAATACCTGGGATACTTGCAATCTGGACCAATAGCTCAAAAACTATGTAAAAGGTTACTAATGGACAGATACACACAACGCCTGAAGGCAATACTGAAAACCGAGCTGGTGGGGAAGAATAAAGTCAGGGCGACCTGCACCTATGCCATACCAGTACTAACCTGCAGCTACGGTATACTCGCGTGGACAGACACGGAACTGCAGAATCTAGATCGACTAACAAGAAAAACCTTCACAAAGTATCGAGCACACCACCCCAGAAGTGCTGTAGAAAGATTCCACCTCCCCTGACACCAAGGTGGTAGAGGCATCCCAAGAGCGAGTGATCTACACCAGCGTCAGGTAGAAAATCTCAGAAATTACTTCTACTCTAAAAGGGAAGATAGTGAAATTCACATAGCGGTAACTAGGAACGACGACGTCGCGCCGCTGAAGATGAAGCGCGAACACGATGGGGGGCTGGTCAGACGCGGAACCCAGGCCGACATGGTGCAGCAATGGAAGCAGAAGCCCTTGCATGGGAGATACCCGACGCTGTTGGAGGACCCACATATAGACGGACGAGCCACATTTGCCTGGCTAACGCGTGGAGATCTGTACGCGGAATCGGAAGGATTCATATTCTCGATGCAGGACCAGGTAGTCGCCACCAAATCGTATAGGAAGCATATTTTAAAGGACCCGAATATGCCAAATGCAAAATGTAGAGTCTGCGGTCAAAAAGATGAGACTATAGATCATTTGATGGGTAGCTGCACCGTGTTGGCACCAAAAGAATATACAGACCGACACAATAATGTAGCAAAGATTCTGCACCAAAAGCTATGTGAACTGCATGAGATTGAGGTTGAAAAAGTCCCTTATTATAAATACTCACCGCAGAAAGCAATAGTGACACCTCTATATAAGATCTTGTGGGATTGGGAGGTTCCGACTGACAGGACCATCTCCGCTAACGTCCCGGATATAGTGCTGGTTGACATACTGAAACAACACACATACATTATAGATGTAGCAGTGCCGCTACCGCACAACATAGGCTCAAAACATCAGGAAAAAATCTCAAAATATATACCTTTAGCCGATGAGATTAAAAAACTATGGCACCAGCAAAAAGTCACTATCATTCCCATAGTAGTTGGAGCCACTGGAGAAATTCCGCACACCATCTATGACGGACTGGGGGCCTTAGGATTAAAGCGAGACATGTACCTGCAACTGCAAAAGGCAGTCTTGCTGAGCACGTGCAGCATTGTACGAAGGGTGATCGGCGAGGATGATTAACGACACAGCCCTGCAATAGTCTACTTTTGTGATAATTCTGTGATATTGTTATACATTTTTATTTAGTTATTTGTATTTTTTATAATTTATTATTCACATACTTATTGCCAATGTATTACTTACCTTAGTATAGGCCGTATGCATTGTATATACTTATTCTCTTGAATAAAGATTGCTTGAAATAATAATAATAGAAACTATATTGGTGGCGGGATGACAATCGTGGTATGTTACAGTTTATTTTACTCAACAGCCATTGAGAATCTACATTATTATGCAGTATTAATTTCCGATTAACGAAAACAATGACGAATGCGGGATGGGGCTGTTGTTCATTACATATGACTTATTTTTATGTATTTCTAAACTTTCGAAAACATTTAGAAACTTACAATTGTTTATTTGTCTAATTAATTTAACATTCGTATGATCGATGTTGTGATCTGTTTCAAAAATGTGTTGGGTAACGCTCGATTTCTCAATGCTATTAAATCTAAGATTAGCCATATGCTCTTTAACTCTAGTTGAGACGGCCCTCCTGGTTTGCCCAATATATTTTTGATTACAATCTTTACAATTGATTTCGTAAATACCTGACTTTGCTAGAAGTTGTATTTTATCTTTAGGGTTACCGATGAGACTTCGTAAACTAGTCCCAGAACTGTAAACAATTCTGAGATATAGCTCTTTGAAGATTTTACTCAAACCTTTAGTGATAAAGGGAGCGTAAGGGAGGGTCACAACGGGTGAAGCTTTAACATCCTCTCGAAAAGTCGTAGATTCTTTCACTGTTTTCTTATAATTTTCTTCCTACTTAACTTCCTAATTAACTTATAGATATGCTGAGTCTGGAAACCATTACACTTGGTCGCATCTTTTATAATTTTAAGCTCTTTCTCATACCTCGCCTTGTTCAAGGGAAAAGTGAGAAGTCTGTGGAAAATTCAGGCTTGCCATTTTGTGTTGAACACAATGATGGGAATCTGAAGGAATGTAGCGAAGTGTACTGGTTTCCTTTCTATACACGTCAAACTCTAATCTATTGTTATTTCTAATTTCTAAAGTATCTAGAAAGGGTAGCTGACCGTTTTCTTCTGTTTCACAAGTGAACTTTATGGTTTCGAACCGATTATTTAATCTACTGAGAAAATCGTCAATCTTACATTCTTTAGTATCAAATATAGCGAAAATGTCATCCACATACCTCAACCAAACCCTAGAAGAGTATTCGCTCTCAGATTCTAAGTCCTTTTCAAAACGGCTCATGAAAAGGTTAGCCAAAAAGGGCGACTGCCGTTCCTGTAGATTTTATCTTAATTTAGTTTTATTATCGCCTTGATAATGACATCTTTGCTGTTGAAACGCGTCGGTGTTTCAATTATAAAGACCAAATATTTCAGAAAACGACTTAAAACATTCTCAATATTCCTCAAATGTACTAGGTATATAGGATACCACAAAAGAGATCCGTATTCAAGTTTTGATCTTACAAACGAATTAAATAATAAAATAAGGCAGTTAATATTTGTAAAGCCTCTGCAGTTTCGGTATATAAATCCATAAGTACGATATGCACTAGCAATCATCTCATTAATATGGTAGGTAAAATATAGCTTCCTATCAAAATATATACCCAAATCCTTCACAATCTCAGAACGATCCAGTTTAATGTCGTGTATTCTATAGTCAAATTCTATGAGGATATGTTTCCTCGTAAAAGACATGACTTTGCATTTGTTAATGTTAAGTTCCAAGGAGTTTCTCCGACACCATCTGCTAACACTGTCTAAATCCTGCTGCAAAAGTTGACAATCCTCTACTGAATTGACCTCGTAAAATATCTTCATATCATCCGCAAACAGTAACACATGGCAGTTAAGAATATCTACAATGTTATTAGTGAAGATTAAAAATAAAAGTGGTCCCAAATTAGATTCCTGACAACACCAGACAAAGGAGTGGAAGGTCTCGATTTAGTATTCCGATATTCAACATATTGTTTTCTATCAACCAAATATGATTCTATTAATTTGGTGAGCGACGGAGTGAATCCAACTTTCAATAGTTTGTTTAACAAAACGTAGTGATCAATCTGGTCGAAAGCCTTCTGGAAATCAGTATATATCACATCAACTTGGCCTTGGCTGTCAACAACCTCAGACACATACTGAGTAAAGCAGCAAAGGTTAGTGATTGTCGAACGTTTTGCCATAAATCCGTGTTGCTGCGGCGATATAATACTTTTAATAGAACTGTAGATGTTTTTGTACAGCACGCTTTCAAATACTTTGGAAAAATTGCATAGTATATGGGTATATGGGTCTATAGTTCTTAATGTCAGACGGATCACCGCTCTTAAAAATTGGAGAAATACGAGAAGTTTTCCAAACATCTGGGAAGTGGCTATGTTTAACAATCAAGTTGTATATATAATGTAGAGGAGTCACCAAAGCTGCAGCACAGTCACGTATTACGAAGCTTGGAACTGCATCAGCACCGCACAAATAGCTGTCTTTACATTTCCGGAGTGCTTGGAGTATTTCTTCTTCGCTGATATCATGAATAGTAACATTCAGAAATAAATCTTTACAGTGGTCGGAAAAGTCACGTTTGTTGGGGTTTGAATGTATATAGACGCTATTGAAGTAGTTCGAGAAGGCCTCAATTATACTTGCAGGAGAACTTAACTCATGTGTATTACATTTTATTACACCAGGTATGCTAGTTTTACCATTTCTGGAGTGAACATATGACCATAGTTTTTTAGGATCCTGTATGAGAGAATACTGGATACTGTTTATGTAGTTATTAAAGGCAATATTTATAAGATTTTTACATTTGGATCTCAAAGCTTTAAATCATTCGTAGTAAGAATTTGTTTTGTATTTTTTGTAGCTTCCTTGCATCAAATATTGCATATAAAATGTTAAACATCACATGCTTCATCAACTGTAATGGAATTGGAAATACTTGACCAGTTTGCATTTAAAAGCATGGCGTACATCAAATGAAAATTAGCTTTTCTAAAGTTGAATCGTGTGTCATGGGCATTTTCACGAAATCTTGGAATATCATTGTGAGTTAAGTTGACAAAAATGCATAATGAAGGGTGATGCTGATCTTCATCGACTAAAGGTAAATCATCTTTATGCATTGAACATGACATATTAAAAAGAAGCAAATCAAGCAAATGATTATTATTATTGAATTATGTTGAGAAAAGTTACAAATTTGTAAAAAATTAGGAGTATTAAACATAATATATTTGTTATCATTAGGATTAACATTGTATGACGGTATATTAAAGTCGCCAAAAACAATAACTTTTGCATCTGGAATACGCATTTTAGTCTCAAACACAGAGAGAATGTACGCATATTCATCATGTGAGAAATTAGGTGGTATGTATATCACAAACAAGCAAAAGGTTATAAGAAGTATTCAAAGTTAAGTTAACACCAACTATGTATGTCAATTAGTGGAGCACAACTCCTCACACTGTCCAGGTTGATCAAGTTACAAGTAAGTACATTTCTTAAAGCAATCAAAACACCACCACTTCTGGTTACTCCATGAGCATGTAGGTTCCGGTCACAGCGAAAAACACTGTATTCTTCAGAGAATAATTCAGAACTTAAAACATCTTCTCTTAACCATGTTTCAGAGAGACAAATTATATCATGATCAGTAACAAGAACAGCATTGTAAAAAGTAGTAGTAAGTAGTTAGTATTAAGACCTCGAACATTTGAGTAATAACAATTTAGTACGTACTTGGGCGAACTATTCAGTTTAAATTCACAATTTTAGGTACTCCTTTGATGTACTTAATTCTAATGTTTGTTTCACCATTTGCGATCCGCTCATGCAACTGACGCTTCAAATGTTTATAAGTCTTCAACTGCCTTGGTGTTTTATCCGTCGACACAGAAACACTGGAGTAACTAGGAGAGTTTTTCAATTTGCTAGCATTGCGTACAGTAGAAAGAACGTCCCTCTCGTTGGTTAAGGTTATCTTTATTGGACGAGGGTTAGATGCGGTACTGTTGAATCGACTAAGTCTTCGTGGATGAAAAGTAGGCATTTCAAGATTAGGATTAATAGATTTAAGTATTAGTGATACCTCTACACCGTCAGCAGCTGAACGAGTATCACCATCTACATCCGGCATCTGTTCCGGGACTACAGAGACCACAATATTGTTTCTCCTAATATGCCTCTCATTCATCTCCGCTATTACTTCTTCAAAGTCAAATTCGCTCTTAGTACGAGCTATTTGTTCATTAATATCAGTTTTGAAAATGGACAGCTAATATATAAGTTTAATGAAGCTAAAGAGAATAGCATAGAATTCCTTTTCTAAAATAATGTACGCCTTCTGCGTCGAGTTGAATTTACGTGAAATACATGAAATTGGATATTCTACCTTATCTCTTATTTGGAATAGAACAGCCCCTATGGCGAAATGACTTGCATCAGTCCTTAACACGAACGGTTCATCCCAAGCAGGATGAACTTAGACGAGTGCATTCGAAAAAGATTGTTTTATCATAGAAAAATCGTGCTCTAACTCTTGAGACCACTTAAACTTATTTCCTTTCTTTAATAGCTCATAGAAATTTTTACAACTAGAAGCAAAATTTGGAATAAAACGCGAATAATAGTTAATGAACCCTAAAAATGACCTGAGTTTCTTAATATTCCTAGGAGGAGTTAAATTGTTAATATCTTTTAATTTTGATGAGTCTATCGAAATACTCTTGCTATCGCGAACGTGTCCTAAATAAGTTACTTTATTTTTAAAGAATTCACATTTATCTAAACTTAATTTCATACCAGCCCTACTTAGTGCGGATATGACTACCTGCAGATGATGCTTGTGTTGTTCAACCGTGTCAAGGTAGTGTGAGACAAATTCATGGTAAGGGTCTAAGATGTCTTTCATGGCATGTACAAGAGCTGAGGTTGATGTGTTTAGGCCGAAAGGAACGACTAGAAACTGATAACTAGTGCCATCTACGCTAAAACCGGCGAACTGTCTATTATCTGAACTTAAGGAAATCAGGTAGAAGCTATGTCTCAGATCGAGTTTTGAGAAGACTGATTTATTGTGACATCTGCTAATGATAGCTTCGAAATTCTCAGGACATTCAAACTCCATCTTTGTGATCTTATTCAGATTCCTTGCATCCAAACACGGTCTAATCTCGCCATTCTTTTTCTTTACGACAACTACGGGATTCAAATACGATGTTTTCACCCTTTCGATGATCTTATCTTTAAACATTTTCTCTGACTCTAACTTAACTTTATCCTTGTATGCGTGTGGAATAGGATTGCTACGAAAATAAATAGGAGCCTCGCTATCTACCTGAAGACGATGTTCATACCTTCTATCGGCAATACATGCAACGTCATTCACTAGGTTTGGATGATTCTCAAATAAATCGTTCAAAAATGGTTCATACATCAGATCACAATTGAATTTCCCTTTGAAACATTGATTCTCACTTAATCTACTCTTACAGACTAAATTATAGCTATCACATTCATTCCGCCTAAGTCTTATCCTTATCTAACCCACCCAATCTTAATCTAGAACCATCGATTATATACTGCGTGTGAACTTTACTACACGTAGCCTGATATTGGTTTGAATCATTATTATTATTTCCCCTTGAATCCCCTTGATTCTAAACTATTTAAAAGAATCCCTTCCCTTTCCATACTAATGCTATCTTCTAAACTAAAATTTTCGAATGAAATTCTATCGTTTGAAAGGCTCATATACTCTGAGCCTAAATTAAAATTTACCTTATGCCTCTTGAGAAAGTCCATACCTAAAAGAATCCTGTATTTCATTGAATTTAAGATGTAAAAAGTAGCTGCATAAATACCAGTACCTATTTCTAAATTAGTTACCAAACATTCATATATTCTCCCTAGAATTTTATTGATACCTGACTTAATATCTGTTTTATTATACTTAAATTATTATACTTAATTTTAAACATTCAAGATGATCGTCTATGACTGTTATAGAAATGAGCGAAATTTGAGACACCGTATCTACTAATGCATGTAATAAAATTGACCCTCGTAACTTGACTGAAATACATAATTGGCAAAATTTCGTGTGTTATGATTTAATTATTGTCTAAGTTCTCTGTTTGAAATATGTTATTTGGATGTTCGTAATTACAATTTTGAATAACTTTAAGTGATGGCTTAGACACACTTTCTAAAAAACCGAATTATGTGGTGCGCTCGCAACTTGCGAATTTGGAACGTGTGATGCAGATTCTAAATTGGCGCCATTATTACTGGTCTAGTCTATCTTGTGTTGTGGCGGCGTGCGTGTTGTATTGTGTATTAGTGTTAAAACGATGATTATTGTGTGTATATGTGTTGTTACTTGAAGAATTATAATTATTATTAAATCTCGTATTTCCTTGGTCTTGTCTGGCGTGCTGCTGTTGAAAATTAGTATTCCTAACGGTACTGCCAAACTGTTTAGAATTCGGGTTAAAAGTAGGGTTAGAGTTGTGTCTGTTGTCATTATCATTATTTCTAGCTGGACCCTGAAATGTATTGGAAGACCTATTCTGAGTGTTTGCGTCCTTGTATAATAGGTCAAACTCTGCCAGAAGCTCTGTCATCTCTGCAAAAGTACTTATTTTCTGTGAAATGGTGGCTTTTTGTATTTCAAAGCTGAAATGACGTGAAATATACCTAATAATCTCCTCCTGTAGAGGTGGAGTCAAATACTGTGCCCTAGAAAATTTAATAGTGAAATATGCTTCCATCGATGTACCTCGAGATTTGTCGTAGTGGCCCATCATTGAATCGGTTCGAATATAGCTTGTTTGGTCTCGGGCCAGAACTTTGAAAGAAACAGTTCTTCGAAAGATGCTAAAAAATGACACCTGCTCTCAGATATGCTGAACCATTTTAATGCTTCATCAGTTAGTAACGTTCGAATTATATTATCAATTAAATTAAAATCATTAATGTTTGCTAGTTGAACCGCACGTTTCAAGGCTGTCAAATACTCGATGGGATTTGTCTTACCCGAAAACTTAGGAATTAAATCTTTTATTAATTAATATTAGTGTTTGAATTAGTATTAGTAGCTTGATTGGAATTACCTTTTTGCGTAACCCCTCGACTTAAAATTGCTTCTAACTTATATCTTCAAGTAGACCGAAACGTTCAGTATTTAATATCTTAAATTGCTTTAAAGAGTCACCAACGCTAACTATTTGATTTGCATTTTGAGAAACTTTATCAGTTAAACTTTTTATTAAACTTTGAGTAGATTCACTACTATACTATCGCCAGCAGCTTCATCGTTGCCAACTGACGTAGATCGCGTACTATAAGGCATCTCGTAATTCTGCCCCACTCTTTGAGCGCCAAAACTTATAATGTGAAATTTGATTTGTAATAAAATTAAGAAAATTTGAGTGTTACTCTTTAAATTAAAGTTTAGGGTTTAAATTAAAAAAATAATCTCTGGGTTTTGTCAATTCTTAACTCTACAGCCGGTGTAGAGAGCAGAATACGAGAGCTTATCGTACGTTGAAAAAAAAATTTCCAAGTGAAAAAAAAAATTCTGTTACATAAAAAAAATTACAAGACAAGGATGTTTTACAAAAAAAAATTAATTTTATTTAAATCAATAAAACCTAAAAAAAATAGTTTACAGTGTGCAGAATGGCGTGGCAATCACCACAAACTAGTACTACTACCTATTAAAACCTTTTTGGAATTTTTGAAAATTTTTTCAACTTTTAGTTGAGAAAAACTGTGTATTAAAAAAAAACTACTTAAAAAAAATTTATTTTTAAATCTTTCAAATATTATTTTTGGACTTTACTAAGTTTTATTTTTCATAAAAAAAATATTTTTCTTAAATTTTTTTTAGAGAACTTAAAACTAATTAAAATTAAATTACCTTATCTTACTTGTGTGAGAGTGTGTGTGTGTGAAATTTCGAAAGCTTCTGTCTTCGCGCGCCTAGACGGATGGTGGATGGACGACGTCCTCTTCGTAGAGGTAATTAAAATTAGGTGAACATTTTGATGTTTAAAGTACTTTTTAATCGAAGATAAAAGTTTATTTGGGCCCAACGGTGCACCGTGGCAATTTAATAAGTTTTACGCTGAAATAAACGCTCTGTACGACAATCTATGTAAAAAGAGACTGTTTGTTGCTATCGCATTGCTTTTTATAGATGATTCGCAATTGTCCTTAAATTTATTCAGAAATTCCTTTCGATAGTCATCTGTCAATAACGGTAATTAACGGTCGTTGATGAATTAATTTCTACAGGTCCGGTCAAATATTTGTGTTTGTGTGTCACCGAAAAGTTGTTGATTTTAATTACCTCCCAATTTTTCTTCTTAAAATGCCCCTAATTGACTGGTTTTCTTCTTGTGTCAGTGTAATTTAATTGTGTGCTTTTGTTATAATATTTATGTCTATTTGGATACAAAATAAATGATATAAAATTAATTAATTACCTTAAAACATGTGCTTGAAATTATCCTGGGGCATTTAACATCTTTCTGGCCTTTTCGTTGGCTGGACTTATAATAAGACCTCTGCTGACCAACACCCCCCTTCTACGCAGCGGCGAATCCAGAAAACCATTTTGGGGGGGGCAAAACCAGGGGGTATGGAATACCGCCCCGGGTAGAGGGGTGTCCGCGGAAAATTTTTGAAATTTAAAACTCACGGAGGTGGTTTTTGAAGTATTTAACTAACTAAAATATAGGCGTATGCAAGAACTTCAAAATTAAAGTTTAATTCCAAATTTGAGCGTAAGAAATGTTTCAAAATGGTTACTCGGTAGTAAATCTATTGTTTTTATTTCATTAAACATTAGGGTTTAAATGCGATAAGTATTTAAAAATGTTTTTCTGTTAGAAATAGTATGTTTTATCTAGTATACAGTCGGGTCGTTTGGGGAGGGAGCACGTGCCCCCATATAAATTCATTGCCTTATGACGATATATAAATAACATATTTACAAAAATTTGGACCATGCCAAACTGTTTCAATCGTCCCTTGCCGGGGACGAATGAAACACATACCACGGACAATTGAAACAACATTTAGATTAATGAAATAATATATTCATTCTAATACTGGTGATTGATGAATCATAAAAATATATATGTAGTAACAAATTATTCATTCTGACAAACAATTGTGACAAATATAATAATCTTCCTGTCGAGTGCATAGTTCGTGGGACCAATGACGACATTCAATACGCTGCACCCACTTTTCTCCAGTGCGGCTACTACCATACGGTTCCAGGCAAACTAGACAGAAATAATCCTCGTTTTCGCTGTCACTCTGTTCCTGATTCGTTTGGTCTTGTTTGGCTTTCTTTGACTGTAGAACTACTTTCTGTTTATCTTCAAACTTCTTAAGATTTCTCTTAACTTGCTTTTTCTTTTGCGCATCATATTCTTCTTGAATAGCATTTTTCTCTGGAGTGTCGGTATAAATTGCCGATTTTCTAGTTTTTCATCTATTCCCTGTTTTTCTAGGAAGCGCTTTCGGCAACGGTCTAACAATTTCTGGCGAAAATTCAGCCGTTGAGGTGCTTGATCTTGCGTCAGCATCACTGACTTCTGTAATATTATTTGTATTGCTGATGATGGTGGAATTTGAGCACTTGTTGATCGTATCAACGTATCAACGCCGCAAGGAGATGGCGGAGCATCTCTACTGGTGCTTGCTTCTGGTACAACTTCAGTGGCATTCGGCGTTGTGTCATCAGGAGCTGGTCTATCCGTGACATAGGAAGGAGCAAAATCTAGTTCTGTGAATATATGTCTATTAAAGGGACATATTCCGGTGCAAATAAATCCAGCTACAACGTTTGACTGCGTGAGGGCCAATGGCAGAGATTGTTTGACAATACTGGGAATGTCGTAAATTGTCATAGTTTTCCCAGAGTTATTTCTCTTCCAGGCGTCGCAATGTGAATTTACAGCCTTTTTGAAAGGACCGTAAACAGACCGAGACACGTAGTTAAAATTAAAGTTCGCGACGCGCAGTTACCCTGTATGTATACAGATTGACTGAAGTTATAGTCAATATAGAAGTACCGTATTACACACACTAGCGCATGCATATTTACATATACGTGTGATTTAGAATGGTAGGTGTGCTCAGCTTGCCATAAGTGGGGATAGATTCGTTGTTGCCTCCCGTTCAGTTTAGTATGCAAAGATTGATATTACAATGCACACGTTTGCTTTTAAGAATTGCCGTCGCTATTAGAACGCACGGCCTAAATATTTACTTTCGTAATTAATGTATGTATGCATTAACATTGAACTGAAACAAAACTCTTGAAAAATGGTAACTAAAATAAAATTATTTATGTAAAAAAAAAAATAAAATTCTCATATTAAAAACGAAATAAAATTCTATAATGAAATTTATGTACAAAATTAACGTAGAAGGCGGACGGTTTTCGAATGCTGCTACAAATAAATTTTGTACGTCTTGATAGAAATTATTCCAGACACAATACCACACGTTATAAGCAGCAAGCGCTGAATGCTGAATGTTCCTTTCCTCTTGCCTCTCGCATAGTACGAGTGGTACCCCACTACATTGCCGATAGCCTCTCCTCTCTATCACATACAAACATACATACATACATGTTTATGTGTGTGTATTTCAAGCTTAATATCTACTTTTATTTGCGCCAATCAGTGTAAGCAGAACCTAGGTAGATATATCTGTAAGCTTCATAAAACAATTCACAATTGAAACATGTTTCAACCGTCCCCATGTAATTTCAATTGTCCCCACTACACCTATTTAAGTAAACACTTATACATATATATATTTTCTTAATCTCGAACGACAATAATAAGCTAAACTATGTACATATATCGATGAAAGAGGGTAAACCAAATGCAAATAAAAATTGTAAAATATGCTGGTCGGTGGACTAGCTGGTCGCTGAGCAAGCTGGTCGTTGGCCAAGCTGGTCGGTGAGCTGTTGATCCAAACTCTCCGACTTTGACGGACGGCAGTAGATGAAATGTCGAAATGTTGGATAATAAAAACCAAACAAACTATGTAATATAGGATATGCAATTTAACAACCGACTTTCGTCATCTATTTCATAAAGTTCATACCAACACAATCTCACATTGAGTTACACTTGTATATTACAATTGTGTGCTAAATCTAGTGACATTTCGTCCGTGTGGGATTTCGATAATTAGAACGTTGCCGGTTGTGCGAGCATTTTATTTGACATTTGTCATTTGACGTTGAGATTTAATACTTGCATATACCTAAACATAACCTAATTTGTGCTACTAACTGTCAAGTCAATATAATATGTGTTACAAGGGTTATACATGGCGACCATGTTGGGATAATACGTCATCAATTGTAATGACGAAAGTCGGTTGTTAAATTGCATATCCTATAATAAACAACTCCACGTAAAATTCATTAAATGTAGCAGAATTTCTTTAAATGCCATAATAAATTAATGACACACAAGAATTTTTCCATTGAACTGTAAAAAAATTTGAAAGATGGTCAAATATAAAACCGACTACAAAGGATTTACAATTAGATTTACCATATTGTAAATAACTTTAAACATTAACTTACTAAACGTTGTTTTGGCTAACATTGTAAAAGCATTAATACGTTAAAAAAGCAGTTAGTTCACAGAATAAAACTAGACAGTTTAAGCTTAGCAAGTTCGGATCTCAGCTAATCTTTTAAACAATTTTTAGAAAACAAAACCGTAAGTTATTTTAATAGAATTCCGTGTAAATTTGTAAAAAGAATCGGAATATTGAAACTAGATATAATTTAGCTATCAATTTCTAGTCAGATTTTTTTTATTTTACTTACTCCTTTTATCAAAATGATTTTATTTTGTCAATACAAAAACTGTTCTTTTTACGTCAAACATTGCTGAGTTAACTTACTTTCTTTTAACAAAGTGATTAATACATTTTTTGTATGTGTAATAGGTATTCCAATTTCTACCTCCTTCCTCAGGTGAGAGACTGAAAGGTAACTCGATCAGTAATATACTCCTATGTGATCTTTATCCCCTTAACCTGAACAACAAAATCCGTTCCAGTAGAACTTAATTTAGTAGCTTGGATTTGCTTAACTATTTGACTCCACTGTTTTCTTTCGCTGCTGCACTCTCGCAGTTTCTACTTTGAGAAGAATTTACAAAGCCTACGCGTGGTTAGTGCGTAATGACAAGTTAAGATCTATGTAAGTAGTAGTAGCTTATACGTATTTTAACACAACGCTATGATATTCAGACAATTCCTCAAATCTTCTAGGATATCGCAACACAACATGGTGATCCGGTTCTCGTTCCCTTTTCGATATTTTCGAAACATATTGAGGTACCTACTCTACTTTTGATCATATATGTATGTATTTTAAATAAAATAAAGAAATGAAATTAGAAAATAAGTCAAAAGTCAATTAATAACAGACAAATTATTTAAATTTTATGAACTAAACTACCCACCCTTATGTTGATACGTTCCATTCCATTATTCCCAAAATTTCCAGTATTCTTATAATAATGCTCTTCTTTTTGCGACTTGCCAATCTCGATCGAATTACTGCGCTGGAGCCTAAACGATCCCGTCTCACCGGACCACGGTTTATTTTGTTTCATATTTTGAATTAGAGTACTCTCTGTATCTTTCGCCAACTTAATTGCTTAGCGATGGCAGTTACTATTCACTTGTTAAGGTTTACAGCATCTTCTAAAACACTCTATCTGGGTGAGTTTAACTATTCGTAGCAAATCCCAGATGCATTTACGAAAAATGTGTTCAAAAACGCTCAATTTTGACAATATTTCGGCATGTACTTCACGAACAGTTAAATTACAATTCGCCGATCAGTTGGGTTTTTATTAAATTTATAGCGTATTATATATATAATTACCTAAAGCGCATACAAAAATATTCGCGTCCAATACGATTTGACAACAAATAATAATGCAAAGATATTTCAGCTTTTGTAGAAACAAGCCTACATACAATGAAAAAACTAATAAACTGGTAGGAGTATTTTTTGAACAGTGAACATTTCCTTTAATTGTTTTAATTTTTTGAGGTTTTTCTTTCACATTCCCTATACCTAAAGTTTATACATTTGGAGTTCTAAGTGAAAAAAATCTAAAATTTGACATAAAAATAGGGTTATAATTTCATTTCGGTCCCCCTTATTTAGAATTTTTTCTAAGAAATAGTAGTTTTAGTAATAAGATAATGACTTAGTATATTGAAACTACATTATATAACGCTATATTTATTACAAGTCGCTTTAAATCCATAAAAATCATAATTTTCATTTTAAGTAAAACATGACAAATAGAGACAATAATTAAAATATTTTTTTTAATTAAATTATTTAAGAACGTGAAATTACTATTAAAGTTGTTCAATGTGACCACCCTCTCTGTCAATGCACATTTCTAAACGCTGCCGAAATTCTAATTTTACTCGAAAAAGTGTTTCAGGGTTAATACTGGGAGAAAATATTAGAGTAGGTAAATACGATGATTACAGCAATCAGCTACAGAATTTGACAAATAAGTAAATTCACTTCAACTATTATTCAAAGCATAGATTACTAGATTTAATCCATTTTTATTTAATTTGCTGGTATACGTATAAACCTTCTAACAAAAACAATTATCAGCAACAATCTCAATAAATAAGGACTCAAATGATATTACAGTGCTTTGATACACACTTCTTACGTCACATTTTAGACTTCTGTACAAAATTACTCAGAACTTCAAATGTATAAACTTTAGGTATAAGGAATGTTATACGGAATCGAAAGAGAAGAAAAATCTGCAATAGTTAGCATAAAAATATACAGGGTGCTCCATTCGAAATAAACGAGTTTTAGTCATTTCAAGGTATTTAATTTCTAGTTCGATTACAAAACACCCAGCCGAACGAAGTGAGGCTGCTAATAGAGAGCAAGCCATGAAAAGTAACTTTTCCTCCACATAAAATATGCTATTTTTTCTTCCAACGTCGGCAAATTTATGCAAACATATCTGTTTTTATTGAAGATAAGCGGGTTTGGTAGGATGTTTGGACGTTTAGACCGATGATTAAATACGAGCTGTTTCTATCGTAAATCATCATTAAACTGTCAAGTGGACACTGTCAACATTGAAATTATATGTTTGTATTGGTTTGTACGTTGCCATAATAACACTTTTCCCTCCTGCGGCGAAAAAGTGAAAAGTAAACCTCCGGCGGAGGAAAAGTGACCCTTTGCGGCCGACTACTCAGTCGAGAAATGTCAGTTTTATTGACGTTTGAAGAAAAATACTTTTAACACTAATGCAAAAAGGTTTATAACGCTAATGACAGTCACTCTATTGATGTAAATATTTATATATATGTACATACATTAGCATTCCAACAATAACTATATAATATGGATTCATTGGGCATCACCATTACTTTCAATCAATCTCATCAAGATCCAGTTTTATTATTTTAATGGGAATAAAATCGTCAACAAAACTTTCTTGACGTTTCTAATTCTCAAATATCAGTGCGTTACCATGACTGGCATGTTCAGTTACATGAAAAAGTTATAAGTCAGAAAGATGTTTTACAACAAAATAAATTTATTTAATTCAATATACCTACATATATAAAAATCAGTTTACACTGTTTAGAAATTGCGTAGTAATTACCACAACTAGTTTTCTACCTTTTTTTAAACTTTTAGAATTTTTGAAAATTCTTCCAACTTTTAGTTGGGACTTTAATTAAATTTATACAGGGTGATTGATGAGAATGGCCTATTAAAAGTATTATAGAAACGGAACGGTATTTTAAAACAAAACTTTGCAGTTGGATATGGTTGAATATGAACTATCACGTGAAAATATTTTTAAATAAATATCACTTACGGTTAACCGGAAGTGGGCATCAATTCAAAAAGGTGACAGACCGATCTTACTTTATAGTGATATTACTGTTACGAGTAAATGTTCATTTACCTTACGATATATAGTTTTTAGGTTCCGATATGCCTCGATCTGACTTCTAATTCCCTCAACAGTTCATTAAATATGTATTTCATGTGTTTCTCTAATTTTCCCTTATGCTAAGTTAGTGGTTTGCTTAATATTTTCCCCTTGTTCGTTTTAATAAGCAGTTCCAAGTTGTCAATATAAGGATTTCTTCTTGTTGATCTTCATGATAATCTGTAAATTCAGTTTAACTCGGATTCTTCCGGTCGTATTTCATGGCACTCCTTTAGTTTTGAAAGTATATTTACCTGTTTCATAAATAATTCTCTTCGAATTCATTTTCAATACGATTGTGAAGGTTAAATGTCAAAATATTTGTTATTATCTGAATGTATGTTCTGTCTTACGCGTTCGTTACTCAGCATAGCCAACCGTTACTTTGAAAAATTCCCTAATTCATTTTATAATTCCCTGCTGTTGGACGATTTTTTTTTGTGGTAACGTCTATTTCCGTTCTTAAAGTCACTTCCCTCTCGGCGTTGATGTGAACAACACAGATAGAATCTTATCTACGGTTGACCTTGTGGCTTGTATTTTTGGTCTATGAAGGACTGTCACTAGTTTAGTGGATTTAATTGGCCCAAGGGAACAAAATACCTCTTAGATTCTCTTAAGAACTACCGTTCCTTCGTTGTAACGCTTCAGTTGAATACGGATGGATAATTTCAACCGAGATTTTCTTAGTGTGTGCTCCAAGAGGTGAGTTCTTAGTCACATGTTTCGCCATTTTTGCTATTTCTAATTTTCCCTTTGTCTTTTCATATTTTAGGAGCTTTTAATGTAACTTCACGGTTACGAAGTTTTAAGGTAACTCCAGTTACAAAGTTTAACCCCTTGTGAGGCTTCCGAAGAGGTCCTCCGACATCTGTACAGGTCACTTTTTTTTTAATTATTTTATTCGAGTCACTATATTAATCATTGGATAAGCCATCGGCTTAAATTGTTGAAGTTAATTTAGTTGTTTTCCTTTTTTTTGTAAACCGTAAGTTAATGTCAAAGTTTCTTTAAATGATTATAAGATGTAACTTTTCTTTTTAAATTTCAAACTGTTAATTTATTTTTGGTAAAATTGAGTAGATATAATTCATTTGTTTCACACAATTTTTGGCTTTCGTAAAGTACTCGACATATTTTGCTCGAGATACATTTTTATTATTTTTCTAAATTATTTACCACCTAGTATACTTGCATGGTTCAATCTGTATTATTATATTTCCAACAATTTTAATTGACATAAACATGTAACAGTTTTATGTGAGGTAACAGTCTGCAGATTGGAACTAGTATAGTGTGTTCCTAGATATATACGGATATAGTCCGTTTCCAAATATTTAAATTTTAACAACTCTCTTAAGGAATTTATTTACGAATTCTATTTTTATTATTATTTACAACGTACTGTCTTCAACATTTATTTTTATTTTATTTTCATTAAATAACTGTTTATGCCTACAAATTTACTTGCGTTTGATATTATCGAACTACCTCGAACTACTTACTTGCCTTCTGTTTTCCGGGGTAAGTATCTATTGAATTTCGAAGATAAAAGAGAAAACAGTGGCGCACCTTTTTTTTAACATCTGTTCCCACGACCGTCTTCACTGAGATAAGCCGCCCTCGAGGATTCAATCCCCACCATCAGGTAGGTCGAAAGTGTCGGTGCCTAACACCATTCCGAATACCTTTCCGTGTGTTTTCTTATTTTATTTATTTTTATTTTCGTCTGTTTTTGAAACCGATAGCCGCGTCGCGCGCGCCCTGCGCGTGTCGTGTGCGCGTAACATTACGTCACGTAAGAGTATAAGAGACCAATGAAATTTTGCATACGCTCAGCTCATATTGTGTAGTTACACAACGCTTGAAGTTCTTCTCCGTAACATTATACAGAGTGTCTCTTGAAATTTTAAATTAAAATAAATAATGTTTTAGCTCTTTACTTAATATTCTTTTTATAAAAAAAAATACTTTTAAAAATTTACTAAAAAAAAATAATTTTTAAAATTTTCAAATATTATTTTTGTACTTTTTTTTATTTACTTAGTTTTATTTTTCATTAAAAAAATATTTTAAAATTTTAGAACTTAAAATTACTTAAAATTAATTTATCTTATTTTACGTGTGTGAGTGTGTGTGTATGTGAAATTTCGAAAGCTTTCTGTCTTCGCGCGCCTGGACGGATGGTGGATGGAAGGACGTCGTAGGGGTATTGAAATTCAAGAAAATTTTGATGTACAGTACTTTTATTCGAAGGTAATAATAATAATGACCCTGTTGCGGCGGCTATCGCTAGTGGTCGCTGAACATTATAAAGCAGACCGGTTATTTGAGCTTAACGGTGCACCGTGGCTATTAAATAAAATTTTACGTAGAGCAAAGTTTTGTTCGAACTATATGCAAAAGGAGAGTGTTTGTTGCTATTGCACGGCTTTTTATAGATGATTTGCAATTGTCTCCACATCTCTTCAGAAATAAATTTCGATAGTCTTATGTCAATAACGGTTGTTGAATTAATTTCTACAGCTCCGGTCAAAAATCGTGTTATGTAGGGTCACCGTAAAGTTGTTAATTTTAATTCCACCTACCTTTTCTTCTTAAAATGCCCCTAACTGGCTGGCTTTTCTTCCTTTGTATGTGGAATTAATGGTGTAATTTTTGTTACAGTGTTCATGTGTATTTGTGTACAAAATAAATGATATAAAATTAATTAATTACCTTAAAACATACAATTAAACATATTGTGGCGAAATTGACACCTTTGTGTCCTTGTCGTTGGCTGGACTTATAATAAGACCTCTGCTGACCAACACCCCTCCCCCTTCCCTCCACCCCGCCCTTCTACGTCAGGCGGCTGAGCCAAAATATGACATCGACTCGTACATATGCGAAGAAAATTCCTACGATGCCAACTTGAAGAGTTTCACATCCTCTATCAGTGGGATAGTGTTGAATTAAATTGAATTGTGTGCAATCATGTTAATGTTACGTACTTTTATAAAATTGAATTAAATTGAATTAAAAGAAATACACAGATCAGATAGATAGTAGTTTCATAAATATAAAATTAATTTAGTGCTTTTTATGTTTTCTAGATTACCTACAGCTGAATGTTCATCTGTCAAATGAAAAATGGAGTTATAAATGTATAACATTACACTACTATATGTATATTGTACCGTTGATTGAAGGAATACATAAAGACGCAGATCAAATGCAAATCTCCATTTGATGGGATCTGAAATTTCTGTCAACTGTCATAAGTTGCGCGTCTTGATGTATCCCTTCAATCAACGATTGTGCCCATAGGTAGGTAATCCTCTGAATCTTACTAATCATGTCTTTGCCGTACAGGCTAGAATGGTTTCATCTCACCAGACTATCTAAATGTATATTATATAAGATATTGTAACGTTCATGCACAATCAGTGCACTATTAAAATTTTTCCTCTGCAGACCCAGAAAGGCCTGGCTGCCTTATTCGTTGCCTCTCCCAAGTGTAACTTTTACGTAAGTTTAAGTTTCAGATGACATATCTGCGTGTCATCAACCTCTGTCGGAACAAGTATCGTAAATCCGTAAATGGAAGCACGCTGGAGTCTGGCAAGCCTCATTCTGGAGGTTAAAGGAATCTAGTTGTTTTTAACTTTTTCGTTCGGCACTACCTCTCCAAACCATAAGAATGATGTTATCAGCATAGTTCTGTTTGTGAAGGCTAGTAGCTAACTCTACTACATGTTTTTCAGGTTCTTTGCATCGACATAAAAGATGCTCTATCAAAGGCACCTTCAGGTAATGTAGGTGATAAAATATATGGTTTGTATAAACTGTATTGCAGGTTTTATTTGACTAAAGACAGATTACATTTGCATATTAAA
This sequence comes from Holotrichia oblita, assembly GCA_023690525.1. NCBI lineage: Eukaryota > Metazoa > Arthropoda > Insecta > Coleoptera > Scarabaeidae > Holotrichia > Holotrichia oblita. Next base: position 43,079,837 of record CM043021.1, read on the forward strand.
CACTACTACTTAATTATTATAATAAACAAAAAAAGTACATATTAACATGACAACCAGGCATGCCAGATTACTATGTAATAAAAGAATCCGAACAATATCGCTGACACTCCCACACTTTCGAAGCTTTTATTGCGGAAGGAAGTCTAGCATACCTAATTCTTTACGGAATTTTATGAATTTACAGTTTGATAAAGCCTTAGTAAAAATATCAGCTACTTGATCATCCGAAGGTACAAATCTTAAATCTAAATAAAATTGTATCGTATATCAATATGTTTGGTGCGTTTATGAAAAACAGGATTTTTGATTAATTTGATATAGCTTTGATTATCAATATACAACATTAAAGGTTTATCAAACTTTTCGCCAATTTCAGTAAGCATTTGCTGTAACCAAATTGCTTCCTTCGTTGCTTCTGCGGCAGCGATAAATTCTGCTTCGGTTGTAGATAATGAAACTGTCTGTTGACGTCTGCTTGTCCAAGTGATTGCACCATGACACATTTTAAATACATAACCCGTTGTTGATCGTCTCGTGTCAATATCGTTGGCAAAGTCAGCATCTGAATAACCAAACAGATCTTCACTATCGTGTTTGTACCGAATTCCATAATGTATCGTCCCTTTTAAGTACTTTATAATGCGTTTTACTGCATTCCAGTGAATAAATTGCGGATTAGCTTGAAATCTGCTAACTATATTGACAGCGTACATAATATCGGGGCGGGCAACTATTGCCACAAAAGTTAACCCTCCAACTGCTTCTCTATATGGAAAACTTTTACATTCTAACGAAGTATCAACTGCACTACCCGTACTCCTGCTGTCACATGTCAGTCTGCTGTGTGGGTCAGCTGGTATACTTGCTGTTGTAGCATCTTGTTGATTGAAGCGGTTGATAATTCGGTTAACAGTTGCTCACCTGTATGAAAATAGACTTATCTTTTCCGCGACATATTTCCAGTCCTACGAAATAATTCGGTTCATTCACAGTAACTTCAAATACGCACTTCAGTTCATCAACAATTCTCTTCAGAGTTTCAATATTTTTAGTCATAATGAGTCAATCAAGACCTAGTTATATTGGTTTTATATAGACACACGTTATGTTGATACAACATAACGTGCCATCCAAAAAAAAACATAATCAGGGTAGGCTATGTAAATGTTTTTGGTCGTTGCTTTAGCCACTATCACATAATGACATTTATTACTTGACATTTTATTGTAACTTTAGTTTATAACCTTTATAACCTCAAATTAAATGTCAAGGAAGAAATGTCATTATGTGAAAGTGACAAAAGTAACAATCCATTCACATAGCCTACTCTAATTATGATTTTTTTCGATGTGTCTATATAAAACCTATATAACTAAGTCTTGATTGAAATATCAACATACATGCATCTGTCTGTTTGACATTGTACAAATCCAAACGATCTCAAAAATCCGTTGAATTTATTGTTCCAACATCTAGGTGCTTGTTTTGGGCCGTATAGAGACTTCTTTAAGATACAGATTTGTTCTGGTGATGCCTGTATTCCCACTGGTGGAGCCATGTAAACATCCTCGCATAAATCACCGTATAGAAATGCTGTCTTTACATCAAATTGAACAATTTCATAATTATACTTTGCTACTATTGCAAGAACAGTTCTTATTGTATCGTAACGTGTAGTAGGTGCAAAAGTTTCATTGTAATCTACACCTTGTATTTGTGCAAATCGCTTTGCACATAAACGAACCTTGTATTTAGTGATTTCTCCATCTTGATTTCTGTTAATCCTGAATGCCCACTTTGAACCTATTGTTCGTTTGTTTTCAGAATTTGGAACTTCTTCTTTAATAGCTTCTTTCCATTTCTCGGCATCTGAACATTTCAAAGCTTCATCAAATGTTTCTGGAACATCGGTTTCGGTAATATTCAATTCATATCGCGTTGGTGTAATTATATCTTTTCTTGGTCTTAAATTGTATATCGGCTCTGGAGTACATTCATCACATTCTTCTTCTAACTGCTCAACTGCTTCTTGACTTTCAACTTCGTCGCCAATGTTTTCAGTTATCTCTTCTATAGGTAATAGTATATTACTCAGATTTACATTTTCAATTAATCCATTTTTAACCATATCTCTGATTGTTTTGACATTTATGTGTCCCATACGCTGATGCAATAATTCTAAACTCACATTTGTTACTGCATTTACTTCAGGCATTACTGTACGTATAAGGTGTTTGGATGTATTGTTTTCTTCACGAAATGCACATGCTTTCAACGTGCCGGATTCATAAATATGTGCTTTATTGTTTTCTTTTACTACTTTCATACCTTTCTTGGTAACCACACCTTCTGAAAAGAGATTTCGTTTCATTCCTGGTATATACCATACATTTGACATCACAGTATTAAGCCATTTGTCGTTAACCCAGCACTCTATATTAGTGTCTCCAATTCCTTTGACAATTAATTCTTGACCGTTACCCAATTTGACACTAAACTCGTCAATACTGCGTAGAGAGCAGAAAAAATCTTTTCGAGATGACATGTGTGCTGAGGCACCACTGTCCAATATCCATACATTTTCTTCTGCAATTACTGGGAATTCATTTTCTGTAACAAAAGCTGAATTACTATTATAAACGTGGGTGCTATTGCTACTATGTCTATTCTTGCGGGGTGCACGACAATCTCTTGATATATGGCCCTTCTTCTGACAATTATAACAGGTAACTCGTTTTCCTTTTGTAAACTTATTTCTAGTTGCAACTAATGCATCACTTGTGTCTTCTAACGTAGTTAAATTAGCTTCTTCGTCAATTAGTCGTGAAGTTAAATTTTGTAGAGTTTGCTTCCCTTCTTCCATTGAAAGCCAAGCCTGTCTAAAGGTCCTGTACTTTTGTGGTAACGTTCCAAGGATTTTCGTTATGATTGCAGTGTCAGTGACTTGATCCACCAGTTTCTTTTATCTCTTGCGCCAAATTTTTTATTTTTGAAATATGCTGCATGACTGTGTCATTTGTTGACATTTTATATTGGTAAAATTTTTCGTATGTCTATGATTTTATTTTATTTATTTTTATTTGTTTCTGACTTAAGTGCGTAAATAGTATCTAATTTATTAATATTTCCCAAAGCACTTTTACAATTTTCCTATTAAGAGTTATTTGTCGCAGTTCCATACTCGACGTGATGATACACATGGCTAAAGCATCTTGTTTGTTCCACTTTGCTAATTCTGTAACTTTCTCATCTGCAGGTTTCTTTATTTTACCACTTGCTATTTCATCGACACCTTTCGCTCTAAGAACACAATTTATTTAGAATTTCCACTGTTGAAAGTTCTTGCCATCGAATTTATTTATAGCAGTTACATTCAGTCCTTCCGTCATATTTGACACTTCGTTATTTAGTGACAATTGTGTTGATACCAAAACTCAAATACACTTCGTCTACGAATATACGAGTTCTCACGCAGAGATTTTTACCGCAGATACGCGACACGCGAATACTGTTACAAAAACGACAATGCGATAAAAAGTCTTCAACGAACCTCAATCAGTTTTTGTTAATAGCACAGCACTACGTGTCCTGGGCCCATAACCTGATAAAATATGTGGTTTGTATAAACTGTATTGAAGGTTTTATTTGACTAAAGACAGATTACATTTGTATATTAAACACTACTACTTAATTATTATAATAAACAAAAAAAGTACATATTTACATGACAACCAGGCATGCCAGATTACTATGTAATAAAAGAATCCGAACAATATCGCTGACAGTAGGAAGGTAGCTGGTGACATTTTTGTATTTCTAAAGGTAATTTCTTCTCATCGACCATACTCATAACTGGCCTTTTCGCAAGATTTAACTGTTTGATACACTTTCTGTAGAGGCAGTCTTGCTAGAAACTTGCCTCAGTTCGTGACACAATTTTCTTCACGAATCTCAATTCGTTTTCGTTAAGGCAGGGTTGAATCTGCTTAGAGACGTTCTGTGTCTGTCTCATAAATCAGATCTTTTTGATTTTGTTATTTAGTTTTCTGATGGTCGCCTTCAATTCAGACAACTCCGTGGTCCACTATTGTTCGGGTTGTCGGTTGTCGGGTTTTGTTAGCTTAGGGTTAACGGGCAAGTTTATTTTATATGAAGTTATAATGGCAGACTGCATACCTTCGCCTAAAAGCTTTATGTCTGGCAGTTTTGATTGCAACGTTTCAATTCCTGAGTTAGTACCTCACAGTAGGCACCTCAATTCTGAAGGTTTCGATGCGATATCTGGCTTAGCTGTGGTATTTCGATATTGAATCTTACGTACCTGTGATAAGTCCAGAAATATTTATATAATTCATGCAATATTTTTTCTTTATACTGATATCATTTTCAGTAGGTACCTATCACTCTCCAACGTTATGCAATATTTACATAATTTTCCTAAACGTAATTATAAATCTCTAGATTTTATTTATTCGTAAACAAATTAAGTGTACATTAGTAAAATGTCAACATATAATATCATAAAGTGCATACTTTCTTTCAGATATAATTAGTACCTAATGCATTTTAGTTAT